>CM041636.1:1404053-1501321 GCA_023333625.1 Bothriochloa decipiens | reverse complement strand
TCACAGTGGTTGCTTTTAATATGGCTCGCAACACTTTATGGTGTTGCAAGAACACTCCATTGTGTTGCAATTGAGAAAAGTCTATTGCAGCACCAGAATAAAGTGTTGCGCAATCCTATTGCTACCATCACAGTGGCAACACCTCGCAACCAAATTTTGTGTTGCAATTGTGGCTATTGCAATACTTTTTGGCCTATTGCAACACTTTTAGGATGTTGCATCAGGGGATCCTTGTAGTGAGGTCAACTTCCGTAGATAAGTGCTCAATATCAATTTCAACATCCGCCTGTTCATCACCATCAACTTCCGTCGACTCTTTCTCGTGAACAGTTTCAGAACGATCAGCAGCAGTAGCTGAGTTTTTCCCAGAACTTGCTTCCACCTGAGTTCTGGTGCGAGAGGACTCGGAACCACTTTTGCGGACGGTGCCAGCGCCCGAAAGAGACAAATCGAAACTGTGTGGGGATGTGGACTCACCCACCATCTAAAAACATGAAAGAAGAATAAAAATAATAACCACGGGGCAAAACCTGACACCGACAAAAAGGGAACACAAACGAAAGACAAACGAAAGAGTACTTACCAAGTCAAGGCGAAAGTCACAGACCAAGCTTCACTCCGAAAGATCACGGTAGAAGAAGGATGGAGGGGCTGAAGAGTCGAGAAATCAGGCAACTCTGAGAACGGTGTGCCATGTACACGATCCGCCACACCTTTTATAGAAAGCAAGCAAAACTATGCAAACAAACAGCCGCGATGGTCTCCCACGGCACGGTTACCCGTGAAAATGGCCAACGGCGGTTAAAAAAAGTATAATATAAATATATATATTATTATTAAAAAATTAATTTTTTGAACGGCCTAGGGGACAGCACTGGGTGAAAGAAGAGTCAACACATTGCGAACAAAAGAGCATTCACAGTGGTGTTGAGGGGCTACTGTTGGGGTGGTACCCGATGGTGACCACCCCATGCCCAGCGGAATGACGCGAAAGGCAAGTCCAAGAAGGTGGTCGGTCCTCGAGGCCGTGAAAGTCGCACCTAACGCGGCTCGTGGAGGTAGACTGCTGCGAGCACCCTGGAAGTAGAAGACGTCATCTTGAGGAAGTCCGTTTGTGTTGGTCGCAGGAAGGCAGCCGGGGCAAAGCCCCAGGCATCGGTGAGGCTCGACTGAGCGGAAGTTGGTAGTGTTTCTTTTGGCGGAAGGCGATCCGCGCCGGGGGCCGGCCGGGTCGGCAAAAGTTGTGGTCGAATGCCACAGCAGGAGCGTGTTTGGTTTTTTATTGCAGTATGAGGTTGATTGGGCTGAAGGCGCATCGCTGGTCCGTCGTGGGCCATGTCGAGCTAGGGCGTGGGACGATGGGCTGGTGAGGCGATCATCGCGTACGGTGATGGTGAAGGAGATGATTTCGCCCTCAGGCGGGTGTAGCCCTGTGCGTGTGTGTAGGAAGGGTAATTAGGTCATCAGAGGACCCAAGCCTGTATATATACCCTCGAGGGGGCTTTGTAAAGGGGGACAAACATAAGATTAATGGAAGAGGTCATTGTCCTCCATTGACTTCTCTGTAAGTGTTGGTTTTACTTTGTCTTTCGCCACGCTTATCTCCTTTGGTATTCGCCCATTGGACCGAGTACCAACATTGGGCAACAAGATCGAGTTCATCGACTTCACCAGCCGGCCTCTCCAGACCTTTTGTGCCACTCTCCTGGCCTCTCTGCTGGCACTCTTCTGGGAGCAGTTCTGCTTCCCCGTCCGGTGCTTCCTATGGGGGAGATGCAAGCGCCTCCTACCAGCATCCACACCGACCAGAGGGCTATCGTCCATCCTCAAGAGCTTGTGGTGCCGCTTCTGCCTCATGATGCTGTGCAGCCTCACCTTGCCAGGGCTCCTGTGGGTGGGGGTCTACAGCCTCTGCTCCTCCACGATGAAGCCACATTTCATCCTCAGGATCCAGATGGCCATGATGCTCAACCTCACCTTCCTCATGGCGAAGGCACTCCACGGTTTCCTCAACGAGCTCGGGTGCAGGCTTAGGCACCGGTCGACAGGGCGCCAAGGGTGCCATGAGTCCCCTGTCATGGGACTGTAGAGGCTTAGGTGGGAGCCTCTGTAGTCCAACTATGGTCCACCTATCCCTCCTCCAAGTATCTACCGAAGCTTAGGTATGTTTTGTTTCAGAAACTCATAATTCTTCAATTATTAAAACTTCTCTTAAGAATCACTTTAATCTTAATGATGCCTTTGTTGTTCCCTCTCAAGGCCAATCAGGTGGCCTTTGGCTGATGTGGTATGATGAAGTTGATGTGCAAGTCTTTGATCATAGTCATCACTACATCTTTGCCTTTTGTGTAAATAGAACTACGCAGCAGTAGTATGGCTTAGTTTGTATCTATGGTGACCCTCACCATCGTGCCACTAGTGTAATCTAGAACCAGGTGTTGAACTTTGTGATGTCTAATAGTAATCTCCCAATGTTCTGTATGGGAGACCTTAATGAACATATGCATGTTAATCAGAAGTTAGGCCCTAGTACTGCTGATGTGAATCATATTGATATGTTTTGTGCGTATATTAAGTAATGTGGTTTTATCGATCTTGGCTATAATGGTCCTGTGTATACATGGACTAACAAGAGATTCTCTTATATTCCAACTTATGAAAGGCTTGATCGATGTTTAGGCAATGCAGAATGGTGTTTGGCGTACCCTGCTACTTCGGTCCTCCACCTTCCCATGATGTACAGCGATCACACTCCCATCCTTGGGGTGCTTATTTCTCAATGTCCCCGTATTAACAAACCTTTTCATTTTGAAAACTGGTGGCTTATGGAATTGCAAAAGAAAGTTGGAAACGTTCTACTAATCGTGATTTCTCACAAAAAATGAAATTCCTTGCAGCTGATCTCAAGAAAAGGAGGAAGAAAAAACCAAAAAATAATGACTTGTTAGCCCAAATTGAAACCCAGCTTCTTGACCAGCAGAGCCTGTACCCTTCTCAGCAAGATCATGGCCTTCAGCAGCAGCTGCACGCCAAGCACAATGACCTATTAGCCAAAAAGCAAACATACCACATTCAAAGAGCTAAAAAGAAATGGGCAGTAGCTGGTGATAGAAATACTGCTTTCTTTTACAAAGCTATCATCAAAAGAAATAGGAAAAACCGCATTCCCCATCTCATTAATCCTGATGGCACCCATGCTACCACACTTGAACAAATTGCTGATACTCTTGATCAATACTTTAGCAACATTTTCTCCTCCCAAAATAACTACCACCATCCCAACACCTCATCTCTTCCCGTTAACAACAATCCTACTGCCCACCATTTCTAAAGCACGCAAGAATAGCAAGCAAATGGCCATCCTATCCAAAGCACTCAGGAACAGCAAGCTTCCCTCAACAATGACACCTTCAGTGAAACGACCTTGATTTCCACATAGGAAAATCCATAGAGTCAGAGTGTAACATGACCATTTAAATCACATAACCCGATAAAAGTTGAATACCATAATCCATACATCGAACAAAAGAGTGCAATAGAGGGGTTTACAATAACTTTTTACATCGCCACTCAGCGAAATCAGAGTTCATGCAGCATAATAATAAAATCTTGAGGAGCGGAAGCTATCATCTTCGATCCAACTTGAGCGTAGGCATGAAACCCTCAATCGCTGTACTCCCCAGAAGAGTACTCACTTCTTGAACCTGAAACCAAATTTTTAGTACAATTTGTACTGGCCACACTCCCATCCTATGCATTGCTTTGTGGAAGTTGGATGCAAAATGGATATATCAAAAGGAACCTATAAGGCTGGGGTTTCCTATGCATTAATCAGGTATATAAATAACAATATAATAAACAAGTTTTAAACACATTCCCATCCCCACCATCCATCACCATCCATATCTGTAGCACCATCCCAACTCCTCCAACACCATCTCAGACTCGAGTTGACAAGCCAACTCCCCCTCGGCTTGCCTCAGTGGCCCGTAGCCCTCAACCTAGCTCACGGCCAGAAACCATACTCAGGGGAAGGTAGAACACTCCACTCACTAGTTCAGTGCATCCTCCTAAGGAAAGGTCCATAGCCAACGAAATTGGCTTATGTATCGATCAATCAACCGTACACTCTGCAAAGGTTTCACTAATCCACTAGATAACCATCATCGGTGTTGATCACCACCTAGGCAGATTTCGGGTGCCTACTGCCATAGAACGATGCCACTCTACCATCCAGCTCTAGATCATTGGAACTATGAAGAGAGCATGTATCCGCTCCCATAGAGGATGCCATGCCATGTACCCACTCCCGAAGGGGGTGCCATGATCGTCTCGGTAGGGTGTTATCTCCATCCCATGCATATACCTTCTTATAACTACTCGCCTAGCAGTAGTAGCATCGATCTATCCAGCGGTTCGTCTATCTCCCCCCCATGGAGAGCGAGTGGAAAGCAAGAGATTCCTAAGGTCCGGATACCAGCGCAGCAGTTCCTAAGAGTGACCAAACCAGGATATCTTCGTCAGGGTTTATCTTTAACGTGCTACCATGGCACCTTCGTCCCGGGCTCCACCTCTCAGAGGATCACACCCAAAGACCACCATCACATCTCAGTTAGCCCACCACAGGCTCCTCTCATGGGAATGTCCAGATCCATTCCCTGGCAAGACTTGCTCCAAAAGCTTGTCGTAGATCCCGGCTCGATCGACTCAACCCTCACCCTACTCCCTGCCATAAGCTCCACCCCAAACCCAGATATAGCATCATCAGCTCACATGCCCATCTGATACATCAACTCACTCATCTCTAGCCTGGCACCCTCCAGGTCTTCCTGGGGTTCATCACGTCGCATCAAAATGTAAGCAAGTGAAGTATATATATAAATATGGCAGATAAGCAAGTGGCTATCATAACAGCGGGTAAGCAGGTGAAAGTTTACAACAAGGTAGGGCTCATCAAGTAATAATATATCATGCAATCCTAGCACAGGCAAATCATTATAGCAACAGGAATTTAAAGCACTAGCCATTTGCCATGTGTAATGGGATCTACGAGGTTGGGTGAGGTGTGGCACCTTCACTGACATAGCTGTCGGACTTCTCCTAGTAGTCACTGTCGTCAGACTTGTCCTCGCTCGAGCCTGTAACGAGATTTAACGGTCACAGGAGCGACCCCTATAGATTAGCACAAAGTATGAATGCAAAATAGAAGATCCAAGTGCACTCAAACATAGCTTAGATAGATAGGGCTCGATTTATAGAAAATTTGGATATGTGGATCGCATTTTTCGGAGCTCATAAGAATTAGTTATGAATTTTCAAAGATTTAACCATTTTCTGAAAAAGAAAATGGGTCGATTTATCTGGTGCTAACATGTGGCAGCACAGGATTGGGCCACGTGTCACGCATGGGTCAAACAGGGTCAACACAGCGGCTGACGTGGCAGATGACGTCATGCTGACATCAGCGGTCAACGGTCAACGGACAACGATCAACTGACAGGTTTGCCCCACTAGGCCGTTAATGGGCCATTAATGAGCCGAGTGGGCTGGATATGGGCAGGGCCGGGCCTACCATGTGGCACGATCTGGCGCTACCACATCATCACGCTGAATCCACAATGGGCTCGGTCCACAGCTTCTGGTCCACGGTGCACCGGCGTCCTTGGGGTACACTGTCAGCGACTCTAGTCCACATGTGCCAAGTGCACAGGCATGTTCTTAGGTCCACACTGTCCACGACTCGGTTCACGGTACACCGGTTCCACTTGGCCCCACTGGCAGTCACTCAGGTCCACATGAACCGTGTCCATTCTCCTCCGGCCAACTCATCCCCTTCCTCTTTCTGCTCCCGCCCGATGGCACGGCTCGCCGACGACGGCAATCCTCCAAAATCTGGCGCCTCCGGTGGTTCTCTAGTCCCATCAACTAGCCCATCAGCTTTAGGATGTCAAGGCAATCACGACGGTGGGCTTCAAGGCGGCAGCTTGGCTTCTGATGACGAGCTCCATGGTGGACGGTGGCTCGGCGACGGCGGCGCTCGGTGTACTCTTCACACCGAGTCACTCCAGCTCCAAATTGTGGCGTAGATGCGCGATTAGAGTCATGCAGCTCCTGCCCGAGGCGCCGGCGGTGACCATAATCCACGGTGGAGTCCGCGTGGGTAGCAACTCCCACGGCGGAGCTCCAGCAAGTCCACGGTGTACGGCTACAGCACTCCGAGAGGGTCCATGGCCTCCATCTTCTTGTCCAGTCGATGCAGCACGTCACGGTAGAGCTTCCTGGCTTTTTCTTGATCCTCGTGGTGGTTGGAGATGGTGGGAAACGATGGTGAATGGCAGCGCTCTGGAGCGGCAGTGCACTGGCAAGGCAACGGCAAGATTGCTCGGGGTTGGTGCTCCGGCGAGGCAAACGTGGAGCTAGGGTGCGCACGGGGTCTGTCTCATCAAGGCGAGCGCGGATCCGAGGTCGATGGAGGGCTAGGCTCAACAGAGAGGCGGCTGGGTGACTTCACTGCAGCGGCACTCGACGCATGGTGACAGACAGGGCGGTTTCCGATCCGACATCCTCCTGATTCCATGGTCCAAGGGGCTCGGCTGGTCCACATGTGTGTCTGTGTGGTGTGTCCAATGAGGTCGGCAATGACCTTGGTCTACGTTCTCATGGTGGAGCGCCATGGCCGAAGCAAGGCGAAGGTTTGGAAGAGGGGCATGGCGGTGCTCACCAGCACTGGCGCGGATAGGAGGTGTGGTACAAGTCCAAGCTCCGGGGTTCTTGTGGCTCTGGCTTGCGGTACGGCTTCCACTTCCTGCTCCCGACGCAGCGGCGGTGGCGCTCCTCTTCTTCTCCAACTCCGGCGATGGAGGTCCTTTTTCTTCCCCACCTCCTTCTCCTCCTTCCTTCCCTTCTTCTCCAAATTGATCGGCTAGAGATGGAATTGAACTCCACCAGAGTGGTGGCAGTGGCTGGGAAGCCCTAGGGCACCGAGGTCTTGCTCTTATTGGAAAGCGGCGGAGGTAGGTGGCCGGCGGATGGCCGATTATGGCTCCGTCTTGATCAAGCGGTAAAGGAGCGGTCCAAGTCATCCTGTGGGGGCTCGGTTGGGTCCAGGGGACAGCGAGAGGGAGCTAGCGGTGGCTGGGTGGCAAAACCCCTTTACAGCAGCATGGTTCACCGTGGCGGCAGTGCATGTGCGTGCGCGCGGGAGGAAAAAGCAGAGTGGATGTGGGCTTCTTGTGCAGGGGTTGTCGGCCGAGGTGGCAGTCCTAGTGAGCATCGATGCAGGGGTGACAGGGAATGGGGCGGCCAGTGACGCTGGTGGTTGTTCAGGCAAACGCGCGTGGTGTGCTAGGAAGAAAAGCAGAGCGGTCGGGGGTGACCTCAGTAGCGTGATGACATCTGGGTCCCACGACGAGACCCCATCGTTAGCGGCTGCGACGGGCGGCCTGGCGTGGTGCGAGCGGCCGCGTCCTTGCTGGGCCTGTGGCCTTGCTGGGCCACGCAGCGAGTAGGGGCGCGGGGGAGCGAGCGGGCCAGCAGTCTTGCTGGGCCGGCGCGGTGGAGAGAAAAGAGAGGGAGAGAAGGGCCGGCTTGCTGGGCTGGTTTGCTGGTTCGGGCCAGATTGCTTTTCTTTTTCCTTTTCTTTTTCTTTTCTCTTTTTATTTTCAAATACCTTTATATATATATATATATTTGTGATGTGCTAACTATGAGCAACAAAATAGTGAGCATACATGGCCCAAATAATGTTAGGGTATTATTCCCTTAATATTTATTTGTCAAAATAAATATTATATTGTCATTTTTATTATTCAAAACATAAACCAAATAAAATCCAAATCACCCTTTAATGTAACATGACATATGAACTAATGAAACATTGAAGTAAAGCTTTTGCAACATCATGTTATAACATATGAAACATTGATCATGGCATAAGACATTAATTAAACTTGATGCTTATGCCTGACATGCTAGGGTTAATGCAAGGTTAAGGGGTAGATGATGACATGTCACACTCATCACTTAGGGTTTTGTCGAAAAAATTTTGTAGCTTGGATTTTCAGGTTGTTACAGTCCTTTCCCCTCATTGGAATCTCGTCCTCGAGATTTAAGAGGTGACATACCCATCAAGAGGTAAGGATACTGTAGCAGCAGTTGATTCTCATCTTCCCACGTTGCTTCACGTTCAGTGTGATTGCTCCATTGAACCTTGCACATAGGGATAGACTTGCTTCGGGTCCCTTTGGTGTCATAACCTAGAATCTTGATGGGGTGCTCTTTGTACTCAAGAGTATCTTGGATATCAAGCACATCCGTAGAAACTGTTTCTTCTTCTGGTACCCTCAAACACTTTCATAACTGTGAGATATGGAATACGGGGTGTACTCCTGTCAACTGTGGGGGTAGTTCAAGCTTGTATGCGAGCTTTCCAACTCTCTGACAGATACGATAAGGTCCAACATATCTTGGAGCTAGTTTCTCTTTCATGTGGAATCTGATGGTACCACGAAGTGGAGACACTTTGAGATAGACAAAGTCCCCAACTTTGAATTCAAGGTCTCGACGCCTTTTATCAGTGTAGCTCTTCTATCGGCTTTGAGCGATCCTCAAGTTCTCTCTAACTTGAGCAACTCCTTCTTCGGCTTCCTTGATCTTGGCGGGGCCAAAGACTGCTCTCTCACCTGGGTGGTCCCACATCAACGGGGTTCTGCATGGTTTGCCACAAAGAGCTTGGAAGGGTGACATCTTGATACTTCCCTGGTAGCTATTGTTGTAAGAGAACTCAGCAAACAACAAACATTTCTCCCAATCTGTTCCATATTTGAGAACATTGGCACAAAGCATATCCTCAAGAATCTAATTCAACCTTTCTGTCGGACCATCTGTTTGAGGGTGGTAAGCAGTGCTGTAATCAAGGTCAGTCCCAATAGACTCATGATGAGCTTGCCAGAATCAAGACATGAATTGAGGTCCATGATCTGACACAATACTCTTTGGAGCTCCACGGAGCCTCAATATCTCCTTGATGTAGATATCTGCTAGCTTCTCAGCGCTAGCGGTGGTTTTGACAGGCACAAAGTGGGCGACTTTAGTCAGTCGATCCACAATCACCCAAATGGAGTCATTACTAGCTGGTGATCGAGGTAAACCCACGATGAAATCCATGGATATGCTCTCCCACTTCCATTCAGGAACATCGAGGGGTTTGAGTAATCCAGCGGGTCTTCTGTGTTCGGCCTTGACTCTATTGCAGATGTCACATTTGGCCACATGTCTAGCAATGTCCGACTGCATGCCTTTCCACCAAAAGTGCTTCTTCACATCTTGATACATCTTTGCACCACCAGGATGGATGCAATACTTAGAGTCATGTGCTTCTGATAGAATTTCCTTACGCAAAGCAGGATTATTGGGCACACAGATTCTATCCTTGAAGCAGATAGTTCCATGATCATCTTCTCTAAATTTTGGGTTGTAGCCTAGCTTCATCAACCCACGTATGTACTCCATTTCTTCGCAACTCTTCTGAGCTTCACGAATTCGCTCGGTGAGATTATACTCGATGCGAAATTCATGCAACAAACCATGGGGTACTATCTCAAGCTAGAGATCTTCAATTTCCTTTCTCAATTCAGGTGGTAGGGTTGAGGTGAATAGAGCATGACAATAAGTCCTGCGACTAAGAGCATCTGCGACTACATTCGCTTTTCCTCAATGATAGTGAATCTCCATTTCATAGTCCTTGATTAGCTCTAGCCATCTGTGCTATCTCATATTCAAATCCTCCTGAGTGAAGAAATACTTCAAGCTCTTGTGATCGGTGTATATATCACACTTGTTGCCAATGAGATAATGCCTCCAGATCTTCAGGGCATGCACAACAACTGCTAACTCGAGATCATGAGTGGGGTATCGTTGCTCATGCTCCTTCAGCTGTCAGGAAGGCACAACCTAGTTCTTGGCGAGAGGCATCACAATAGATGACAACCTAGTCCTTGGCGAGAGGCATCACAATAGATGACAAAGTGATTAGTGATATCAGGTAAGGCTAGGACAGGTGTGGTAATGAGCTTCTCCTTCAGAGTTTGGAAACTGTGTTCATACTCGGGTGTCCATTTGAACTCATTGGTCTTCTTCAAGAGATTTGTCATAGGACGAGCTATCTTTGAGAAGTTCTCAATGAATCAGCGATAGTAACCCGCCAATCCTAAGAAACTCCTGATCTCAAACACATTGCGAGGTTGTTCCCATTCTTTCATGGCCTCTATCTTTGCAGGATCTATAGCAACACCATCAGCTGAGAGTACATGACCAAGGAAAGCAACTTCTTCAAGCCAGAACTCATATTTGTTGAACTTGGCATAGAGCTGGTGTTGAGATAGCTTCTCGAGCACCACTCTCAGGTGTGCTTCATTCTCTTCGACAGTGGATGAATAAACCAGAATGTCATCAATGAATACTACCACAAACCGATCAAGATCATCCATAAACAACTTATTCATCATGTTCATGAAGTAGGCAGGGGCATTTGAGAGACCGAAGGATACAACGGTGAACTCATACTACCCATAGCGAGTGACAAAAGCTGTCTTGGTAATTTCTTCCTCACGAATCTTCATTTGATGATAACCAGATCTAAGATCAATCTTCGAAAAGTACTTAGCACCATGAAGCTGATCAAGCAAGTCATCAATCCTTGGCAGAGGATACTTGTTCTTGATGGTAACAACGTTGAGATTGCGGTAGTCAACACACATCCTCATCGTACCATCCTTCTTCTTCACAAACAGAACAGGTGATCCCCAGGGCGAAGCATTAGGCCTAATAAAACCCTTATCGAAAAGCTCTTTCAATTGCTTCTTGAGCTCTTCTAGTTCATCAACTGACATGCGGTACGGTCGCTTAGAAATGGGACCGGTTCCCAGCACGAGGTCAATTATGAACTCAATATGGCGATCAGGTGGCATGCCTGGCAACTCTTCTAGAAACACGTTCTTGTATTTTCTGACAACGGGAACATCAGCGAGAGTCTTCTCCTTTTTCTAAGATTCTGCCTGAGACTTGAGTGCATTCAGGGCACATAACACAAATACAGACTTATCCTTCTGAGGTGCACATCTAACTGCTTGGCCAGAAGGATGAGTTATCTGAACATATCTAGGTGAACAAGAGATCAAACCCTTGTGCTCGGTAAGCCAATCCATGCCTAGGATGACATCCAAACCATTTGATGGTAGAAGGGTAAGGTTAGCTCGGAAGGTTAGACCCTCGATAGACAGCTTCACTCCCTGACAGATATTGGTGCTTCTCATCTCACCTAGGGGAGAACTGGTGACTATAGGCTCCAAACATGGAGTGGTAGGTATCTTATTTTCTCGTGCAAACTTGGATGAGATGTATGAACATGTAGCTCTAGAATCAAACAGAATGGATGCTTTAATGCCATTAACAAGAAACATTCCGTACACAACATCTGGGGCAGCTTGAGCTTCTTCTGCATTCATGTGCGTGAGGTGACCGTGGCTTGCAAATCCATGGTACTAAGACTTGGGTGCAGCAGGTGCGGGTGTCTTCTCAGGACAGTCAAACATCTTGTGTCCAGGTTTGCCACAACCAAAGCAAGTGAACGGCACACTGCCTGTGGGGGTTGGCACAGCGGCCTTCCAGTTGCCTGAGTTTGGCACAGCACGAGCAGGTGTAGAGTGATCGGTCCTGTGACATGGCTGCGAAGAGTGCTCACGGGGGTAGCGATCCTTCCCAAAGTGGTCACGAGAGTGGTGATCACGAGAGTGACGGTCACGGGAGCGATGGTCATGAGAAGAGCGGAAGTGGTTAGCAGAGTAGGCACCACCACTCTTACCTGAGCCATAGGTAGGGTCCTTGCCAAAATGAGGACGGCTAGAAGACCTGTTCCAATGGTACCTCTTGTGCTCATGGTCACAGTGGAAGCCCTCAGACTTCTTCTTCTCTCTTTTGGACATTTCTCCTACCTCCTTCTGATCCTTCTCGATCTGTATGCAGCGATCGATCATGTCACGAAGGGTGTGACTCTTGGTGCCTCCCAGGGCCACCTTGATCTTGGGGTTCAGACCTTTCCTGTACTGAGTAATCTTCTCCTTCTCAGGGCCACCTTGATCTTGGGGTTCAGACCTTTCCTGTACTAAGTAATCTTCTCCTTCTCAGATGCTGCAACATGCAGAGGTGCATAGCACAGCAAACTAGTAAAAGTGTTGGTGTACTCGTAGATATGACATCCCTTCTGAGTGAGGTTGCGGAATTCCTCCTCCTTCTGCTCCATGACTCCCTCAAGAACATGGTACTCAATGAACTCATCTGTGAACTCATCCCAGGTGATGTGGTCGGGGTCCTCATGAGCTTGGCGGTAGCTGTCCCACCAGGAGCGTGCAGCTCCAGTGAGGTGGTGAGTAGTGATTCTGACTCGCTCCTCAGGAGTACAAGTGGTAAGCTCCAACTTCTTCTCGATCTCGCAAAGCCAATCATCAGCTTCCAATGGTTCCTTGTAGGTGCCATCAAAAGTGGGTGGCCTGAGCTTCAGAAAACCCTCAAGTTTCATTTGGAAGTCATTCGGGTTTCCTCCAAAGCGATGATTGGCTCCATTGACCAATGCGGCAAGTAGCTGTGTCCGTTGCGCCATCACTTCTGCCAGGTTCGGCGGCAGTGATGGTGGCAGGATCGGCTGCGGTGGAGCGTTTGGCTGGGGTAGAGGTCCATTGCCATTAGCATCACCTCCTCCAGCAGCACCTCCAGCTGGCGGGGTCTGCTCACGACCGTTCCCACCCTAGTTGAGGTCGATGGGTGGAACGCGACCACCCCTGCGTCCACGCCCAAGCTCGGGCTCGGATGGAGGCGGTCGGTGGGTGGACCGTGGCTTATGCATGACATGATAGGGTTAATGCAAGGTTAAGGGGTAGATGATGACATGTCACACTCATCACTCAGGGTTTTGTCGAAAAAATTTTATAACTCGGATTCTCGGGTTGTTACATTCAGCATCCAAGAGGAGGACGCCATTCACCATAATGACATCTTCAGTTACACTTACTCTACCCCTACCATTGATGAAGTGCATGATATCATTAGACACATGAGAAGCAATGCTGCCCCAAGTCCTGATGGTTTAAATGCAGCCTTCTACAAGTCTAAGGTCGAGATGGCGGACTAGAGGAGGGTGAATAGTTCTTTCTAAAATTAATCACGATGGCTAGACAATATAAATACCAAATTAAACTATCGGTCTAGTCAAGACTACACCCCTCTATCTATAGCTCTAGAAGCACCTTATTTAAAAGATCCTAAATAAGAATATAAGGTGTTAGGCTAGGAAGTGCTCTCCTAATTGAATCTAGCTTGCAAGGTCATACAAAACCTAAGCAATTAGTATTTTTCACACCGGGGGAGCACCTACACGATTCTAGTGAGCAAAAGCACAAAGTCAACCTAAGCTCACTAATAATACTCAAGGATAAGGCTACACAAGCCAAACCCAAGAGCTCAACTTATTTAGCTACACAAGCTAACTAATTACAAGAGAAACAATACAAGCACAATATATATATATTAATGTAAATACAAAGGTTGTATATCAGAGAATTCAAATCACCGAGAAGAGTAGACAATGTTGCCACCAAGCTACGTCCTCTTGTGTCGACCAACACCTTGGTGGTTTCTCCAGTAATTGGCTCTCCACGCCAATTTCCCTCAAGGCAAGCCTCCGCAAAGGCACCGCGAGCGAACCCACACATAAGTGCGGTAACTCAATGACACGAGCAATCCAATAGAGTTACTCTTCGTGATCCCCGCAGGGTGAGCACAAAACCCCTCATAAATCCTCTTTCGGAGCACCGCACAATCTCCTTGCGTGCTTCAAACGGAGTCACAATCCACCAAACCGTCTAGGTGATGGCAATCACCAAGAGTAATAAGAAATCCACAATTACAGTCACCGCCTAGTGCCACCAAATATCATTCCCGAAATGCATGCATACTAGGTTCCAATGCCCTCTCAAATTAGCTCTAGGTTTGAGATGAATACAAAGAGGAGGAGGTGGATCTTCATCCTCTCATCCACACCCACATAGGGCTCTCAAATCTCTCTACAAATTTTGCCTCAATTCATAGGAGAGAGAGAAGAAGAGGATGAACCCTAGAACACTCTCCAAGAGATGGAATGGGGGAGAGGAGCTCACTGTACTCTGTTGTGGCCGCTCCACGGCAAGGAGGAGAGGCACTGCCTTTACTGAACTAGCCGGTCAGGCCAAGCGCTGCCCCAACGGTCGGCAGCTCCTCCACGCGCTCGCCCAGCACTGTTGGCCAACGGTAGGAAGCGTTGGCGGCTCACCTCTCTCGGTCTCATTTTCTCCCATCGCTCGGCAGGCAAACAGAGCAGACAAGGAACAACGGTGCCTCCTCTGTCCAAGACCGAAGCAGTGAACCAAAACCACAGCAGCGGCAGCAAGCAAAGCCAACGGCGCAGCACTTGGGCCAGCGGCAGGCGGCGTCAGCAACTTGGGCCTCGCGGGCTCCTATTAGCAGCTCCAACAGCGGCAGTCCAGCGGGCCAGCAGCAGCGTGGCCAAGCACGGTAGTCGATGGGCCGGCCCAAGAGACAGCAGCGCCCAGCGCCTGCTCATCCACTCGACGGCCACCCAGTGCATGCAGAGCACGGTCGACTTCCAGACCGAACGAGCGGCCAGCTATTTTGCTTGGATAAACTGCATGCTCACATGCTAGCGGTAGCACCAAGCTTCCGTGAAGCTCACCATCACGGACACGGCAAGGTGGAACGGCACAGCTGTTGCTCCAATTCTCGTCATCATGCATATACTTAATTTCCTCGACGTCTCTTTCCTCTTGCATGTGAGCCTGTAAAACAAAAGAGCCAGCGCCTTGCCTTCTCTCCTATATTTATCAAGGTCAACATGAGCACCACGGCCAGAAAAAGCTTCCCATCTCCTTTTTCTAAATAAAGCCTTTTAATTTCTATCTCTCCAAAAATGCTACACCCAAAAATAGCACTTAAGATAGAATTTTCTCAAATAATTTTCCGGGGATTTCTCATTCATCTCACCACGTCACTAAGCCAATGCATGTGCAAATGAGACTCAATTTAGTGGCACTAGATAACCGATGTAATTAAAAAACTTCCTCTCTTTATAGTACGGTTATCAATCCTAAATCTGGTTAAGCACTTCTCTAACCAACTTAGATCGGTAAAATAAAATGCCCTACAAATATATCTTTGCCTTGCGCATTTCATTCCATCTCCTCCAATGTTGATGCAACACATGCACCAATACGACTAACAATGATATGATCCACTCCATATCATCACGTGACCATATTGGTTTATCGAACTTGACCCCACTTGCTCTTCACCATTGCGTCGGTCCATCGGCACCAAGTCTTGCTCAAACTTCACCGCCTCGCGGTCCATCGCTTCAAAGCCTCTGACTTGCCCTTCATATTTGCAACCGGTCCATCAAGCCAAGTCTTGCCTTGATCTTCTCCACCTTAGTCACATAACTCCATTGCATGTCTCATATGCAATGAGCTCCTTCATAATCACCTATGGACTAATGTTCTGTGTATTCTCACATCAACACATATTAGTCTACCTAATGTTGTCACTCAATTACCAAAACCAAAGAAGGACTTTTCAACAAGTCAGCATGGGAATGGGCCAAGGAGGATATTTACAAAGTGGTAAGGGATTTTTACACTCATGCTTATTTGCCTTTAGAGCTTAATCAAAGCTTTACTTCTCTTATTCCTAAAAAGACCAACCCTACTGTCCCTCAAGACTATAGACACATTAGTTTATGTAATGTTATTTACCAAGTTATTACCAAGTCTTTAGCTAATACAATTAAGAACCACCTGCCTAATTATATCCATCAAACTCAGTACGTTTTTATTGCTAATAGGCATATTTCCTCTAATATCATTATCACACAAGAAATTAGTCATTCTTTCAATCTTAAAAGTTGGAAGCACAGTGCTTTTATCCTCAAAATTGATTTGGCCAAAGCCTTTGACAGGTTGGAATGTGATTTAATTGCAGCTGCTCTTGCAAGATTAGGGCTCAATAACAATTTTATTAGGCTCATAAAAGCGTGTATTTCATCTCCTACTTTTGCAGTTCTTGTGAATGATGAGCCTGCAGGTCATATTATTTCCCAAAGAGGCATAAGACAAGGCTGCCCTCTTTCCCCATACCTATTTGTCATTGCTATCAATGAATTGTCTATTAGATTATAGGAAACACTTCACCAAAAAAATCTTGTAGGTATTACTCTAGGTCCGGGCAGCCTAGCAATCCACTCTCTTCTTTTTGCAGATGATCTCATTCTCTGTGGGAAGGCCACTGTGCAAGAAGCTAATGCCATCAAAACCACCTTATATGATTTCTACGCCCAATCTGGTCAGACACCTAATCTACATAAATCTTCTATCTATTTTAGCAAAAATGTTACTAAATCTATAAGAAATCCGATCAAAAATGTTTTCCCTGTTCCTAATTTACTCCCTCATACTATGCACCTTGGTCATCCTTTGAGTTTTAGCCACAGAGACAAGAATCGTGCCCATAATTTTATTTTTAACAAATTTTTTGCTAAGTTTGGTACTCTCAAGGCCAATAATCTCAACCATGCTGGAAAACTTCAATATATTAAATCTGTGTTTGCTTCCATCTCTTTTTATTATATGTCTACAGTGCTTTTTTCCAAATCCTTTATTGAAAAGATTAATACAATCATTAGAAGATTTTGGTGGACAGGGATTCAGGAAGAACAGGAAACCAGTCCTATTGTCTACCGTTCTTGGGATGATATTTGTAAACCCATTGAAGATGGTGGCCTTGGAATTAGGGATACGGAGACAATTAACAAGAGCCTCATCATCCAATCAGCTTGGAATATTGCTAATGCCAAAGATCCCTTCCTCTCTGCCATTTTGAAAGCTAAATATCACCCCAATGACTCCTTCTAGAGAGCTTCTACCAATGGTCCCAAATCCATCTACTGGTCAGCTATCATTCAAGTTAAACACCATATACATACCAATCTCATAATTCAAATCCACAATGGTAATTCTTTCATTTGGTCTACGCCTTGGTCTCCTATTTGGCAAGACATTCATTAGCATCTCATCATGCCAGTTACCAACTTTCCCCTACTTGATATTGTCTCTGATCTCTAGATCTAAGAAACTAATGATTGGGACTATCAAAGGCTCTCTTCCACCTTCACTGACCAGGCTGTCCAAATTATTGAAACTACTCCTATTGTCTCTTCTGACCAGGATGATGTCCTCAGGTGGACGCCTGCCACTAATGGCATTTGCACTACTAAAGCAGCTTTTAGGTATCTAGCAACTCAAGAAGATCATCAACTCCCTGATCAGGGATCCAGAAGTATTAGTCCTGACAACATACATCGAAAGGTATGGAAAAGTAAAACCATTCCTTCAATTCTTAAAACCTTTGCTTGGAGACTAATTAGAAGGGCCATTGCCACTGGTGAGAGGGCTGGAAGATATTCCACTCATATCGACCAACATTGTACTTATTGTGGTGCTGTGGAAGATGATAACCACCTCTTCTTTTTATGTCAGCTTCCAAGTCAGCTAATCCTCCTTTGCAGGTGTCAGGCATCAGCCAAGATGAAGATGGTGTCCAACTGTCTCTCCCTTTGCTTATTAGTGCTAATCCTACTGACAATGCTCTTTGTAAAACCCATTTTCTCTTATGGTATATTTGGAAGGCCCGCAATGACAATAAATTTTAAAGAAAAACATGAAATTCCCTCCAAATTCACTAGGCATCCAGTGCTCACATGCAAACTCATCTTGCTTCCTTGGGAGAACAGGTACAGGCTGAACAACATGGAACTTCACCTACTGAGCCTGCTGTTGCCCCTACTACCTAGCAACAACATGGAACTTCACCTCCTGTGCCTACTGTTGCCCCTACTACCCAGCAGAATATAGTCTGCAACCAAGGTACAACACATTCACATGCAGGTACTTCTCCTCTACACTCAATGGATCCACTCCTAGTTCAAGCACCTACACTTTTGGAAGGATGGAGTTGCTATACTGATGCTTCCACTACCCCTGACCACTTGGCGCATGGAACTAGAGCCACTGGCTTTGGAGTTTTCTTTGTTAATATGCAGGTTAATCCACCTCACAGTGTCTTTATCAAGGCGGCGATGAGGACAACCTCCTCTGTCCTGATGTCGGAGGCTACAGCCATGGCACTTGCAAGGAAGGTGCTGACATCTTTGCAACTACTACAGGAAACCATACTCAGTGACAATTAACAGCTTATCCAATTCCTCAATGGTACGGATCTGGATAATCCGCCAGACTGGAGAATCAAACCTCTTACTCAGTTCATTGCCAATTTCTTGGACTCCACCTTCTTTGCAGTTCGCGGAGTAGATAGAAATCTTAATCAGATGGCTGATTGTCTTGTAGGCAAGCCTTTAGTGCTATTCAGAGTAATCAATCTAGTTTTGATGGTGTTTGCGTTCATGCAACCCATGATCATGAGTGTCTTCTTCTTATGGCACTCAACAATGTAACCATTAACGATGTAATGGTTTTAATAACTTCCTGCTGTTAATCAATATATATTGCTTAATTGTTAAAAAAAAGAATCGAGACCAAAGGTAAAAATCTAAGGTTTGTTCTCTACTAATGCCACCTCTCCGGCTACCAATTGCACATAGCGATTGATTGCCCTTCCCAAATGCACCGAGTGCCCCGCTCCAGATCCACACAGCGTGCCATAATATGTACATACAGTGGTACATTCATCCACACTTGCATAATATTGATGTATAATATTAATACAGATACTATCTTAGATGGCCGGTCTAGTATGATTGCATATACTCTGTAAACATACACTTCGCCGGGCTATATAAATTTTACACCCAGGAGTAGAAAAGATATATGCATATATAATAATAATGTATAATATAAATATGTCGCGCTGCACGTTACAGGGCGTAGTCACAGAATCCGTTGCTGCACGTCTTGTTGCACCGGTTCCGGCACGCGCCGCAGTTGTCCGCGTCGGAGAGCAGGTCGACGCAGCGCCCGCCACAGCACGTGCTACGATCGTGCTTGCAAACCTTGTTGCATCCTCCACAGTGGTCGGCGCTGGCCATCGTGTCCACGCACTGCACGGCGCAGCACGTCAGGCCCGGGCTGCCCGGAGCCAAGCTACACGGCGGCCGACGACTTCTTGGAGCAAACGGCATACGGCGGCGGCGAGCTATAAACCGCGCTGTTGGCAAGCAGGAAGCGGCTCCTCCTGGCGGCTTGTTGGGGACCTGCCGGCATGGTCACGGTGGCACCGGCATCGTTGACTGTGCCAACTGCGGCTCCGGCGAGGAACGTGAGCAGGAGGATAACCGTGACGGTGAGTTTTGCCATGGTGGAGACGACCTCTGTGGCTCTGTACTTAGTTTGTCGCCGGTGAGTGACGGTGAGTTGTGCGTTGGGAATGTCTCGGAAGTAGGAGATGAGACGCTTAAATAGAAGTGAAAGGGATGGTTGACTTTTGATGAGATTTGGAGTTCACATCAGAGGAACCTCTGATGATGAAATCTGGGGTTGACTTGTGATGAGACTTTCTGCGGTTGGGTGCAAATTACATTCTCATGATGAATTTTGGGCCGCCCTCACGGGGAAACATGCATGTGTATCGAGAGAAAGCAGAACAAAATATGAAGCTCGAGCGAGTGTACGTGGAATGCATCGAGCGTTGCCTACCATTTGACACCCACAAATCACGATAAGAGATGGTCAAAAGTTACCTGATGCTACAAGTTCAAGCATGTGCATACCTTTGCTGTCTTGCTTAACAGAAAACTGAAGGATATATATGCACATGATTCATAGTACTTGCAGTCCAGAACGACGTGGAAATTAAACACACTAGCAGCAAACCAGGTTTTTTTTAGATACTTCAAGAGTCAGCTTGTAACATTCCTCCCAAACGACATATACGAAAAATGTGCTCATATAATTGATACTGTAAAAATTAAAGGCTTAATAGCTTAATCCTAATTAAATAAACTTTAATTGTGATATGTGATTAAGTGTATGGGCACTCACAATACAGACTTCATCATAGAGTCTAAAGCTATTTATTACCTCGAACAGCGTGGACTTAGAGTCTAAATAAGACTTGGAGTCTTGTTTTTTCTACCTCTTTCTTTAATAAATATGCTGACACATTAGCAAAATACCATAAATAAGAGGTGATAAATTGTCTTGGACTCTGCGATAGAGTCTTACATTGTAAGTGTCCTAATAGCATATGCCATTAATGCATACTTAGGAGTTAGAAGAAGAACTGTACTCCCGCTGTCCCATAATAATTGACTTTTTGTCCTAGCATTCAAGTGTCCAGATTCATGATGGAGGCCAAGCACCCAGACACAGCAACGTCTAGATTCAGGCACTGCTGGATGCACCTCATTCAAGTGTAAAACGTCAAAAATTTTGGGACAGAGGGAGTATCTAGGTTGCATGATTGCCTTGCTTCTTAAAGTTTTGGATTGATTGTTTAAGCCTTAATTAATTTCCAAGTACCAAACTCTATTTTGGCTACAGGACTTATATGCGCTTTTCATTCTCTAAAAAATGTGGTGGCTCAATTAGTACACCTTTTAGGAAATACACTAGTACAAAAATGATTTTTACAGTCTGCTAAATTACATTTCAAGAGACAGGTGACCGCCCTATGACTGGTTGATTTTCAAAGGCAGTTATAGTGGCAGTCACTAATAACAAAGTTGTAGAACTCTTTATGATCTAAAACTTATGTTATAGGAATGGAATTCATACAAGTTCATGTGAACAATTATAATATATAATTTTCAAACTATACGAATAGACTTTTTTTTAGCATACTATACAAATGGATTTTGTGAAGCATGTACAATACACAGATGTCGAAACGGCTTGAAACTTTTTCAGCATGCATAAGGGCCCTGGCATGGCCCCATGGCGAATCTTATCAATTCTTTGTATATTATATATTCCATTCACAATAATGTAAGGATGATTTAATTATACATACAGGTAAAACATAACCTAGTAATTAAATTGACATATATGAAGACAAAAAACGGTTTTATAAACCCACCAAAACTTGTTTCGTAATTTTCTGATTTTTATATGGTTTTTAATAAAATTTTAAAGTTTTTGCAGCTAATAAGGTAAGAAAAAGCAAAACGAATTGCCTTTGCGCCACCAGGCTCGCAGCTGCGGCAGCCCACGCGGACACGCACGCGCGTTACCAGAGGCCCACGCAACGCGCCACCCAGAGCGAAAGCCCAATGCGGCGTTTCGTGAGGCCAGGCCACGGCGGGCAGAAAGGCCTGCTAGGCTATCCTCATCGTCCTCTTCGGCCCCCACGACGTGGCCGACGGCGACGCTGTCCAGCATCTATCATGTGCACGGAGGACATCCCAACAAAGTCTTCCAGAACACCATTGCACATGACATCAGGTGAAGAGGGTAGAATGTAAGCGTCCGTAAAGAATTTGTAAAATTTAATCTGAATTCATCGCTCCCGTGGTAAGTCAAGCACAGCATTGTCATTTGTCAGTAATATCTGTACCTCACAACAGCAACTGAATCACGATCAAAATGCACTCGATGGCATTGGCATTTTGGAAGAGAACGCACAGCCTAGAGCATGGTGTATAGATATATTATATTATATGTACAATGGACAATTGCAAACACTCTGCAACTCGGATACGAAAAAGAATTTGCCATAATATAGCTAGAGTCAGCTTGTAACATTCCACCCAAATTACATATCAGAAAATGTGCTCATATAGTTGATGGAAAAAAGTCTACTTGACCCCTAAACTATCAACGGTGGTCTACTTCATCCCTAAACTATGGTATGGTCTATTTTACCCCTTAGGCGGTTTTTTCATGTGGTTTTGCTACTGTAAAAATGATTTTGTTTTTTATTTATTTTTGTTGAATCTTTAAAAAAATCAAAAAACGGAAAATCTAATTTTTATTGGACTCTACATGAGTAGATCTACATAGTGAGCATATAATATAGTATGCTTTAGTACAAAATTTTGTTGTAGCTTTATAGTAAACAACAAATTTTTTTATATCAAATTTAATTGTGATATGAGATTAAGCGTTTGCATACTTATATACAAGAACGATCTAGGTTGCATGATTGACTTGCGTCTTAAAGTTTTGGATCAATTGTTTAAGCCTTAATATGTAAGTAGAAAATCTATTTTCTCCACCATTTAAATGCGCTTTTCATTTTATAACAAATGTGGTGGTTCCATTGAGTCCACCTTTTAGAGAGAAAAAAAACTAGTAGAAAAATGATTTTATAGTTAGCGAGATGAGATTATGTCAAGAGGCAGGCGACACCCCTGGCTCTGGTTGATTTTCAAAGGCAGAATGGTCATTTCTATCTAAAAATTTATAATTTATTAAACCTAAAAAACACATACCCGTCGGTGATCTCGTAGTCAATGCCACCACAAAGCCCATCCCAACAATGAGCCCACTCTAGAGACCCAAGTTGTGCGCCGTCTTCATCGCTAGATCCGCCCTATGTGATCGTTGTCTTCATCACTAGATCCACCATGTGCGGTCAACCTAGATCCAATCACCACCACATAGACATGTTGTCGATCGAGCTCATCATAGACTCGAACCCGATATATGGTCAACAAGCCTGCCATGGACCTGTCGTGGCTGCGGAGCCCGATATGGCTGCCAAGCTCACCAAGATATGCTTATACTGGTAAATACTTGTTTAAAGTAACTCCAAGAGGAGAATTGAATCAATTTGTTGTAAAGACAAATATGGCTCTTGTTTCACAAAAGATGTCTCCAACATGCTCTCCAAAGTCCAAATGCATTTCCAAATTGAGACGTCTCCCAATGCCTTCCATGCAAAATATGTCTCTCACATTTTGTAAAGACAAGTTTGGCTATTATTTGTCAAATTAAATTATTGCATATTGACCGTCCGATGCAGGCGCATGGTATGGTATTTTTCAGCAATCCAAATTAATTTCAAACTTACTCCATGTCAAAGTATTGTGTTGGAGATGGTTTTTCTACGGACCGATCGACGTTTAGGTTAGCCGGCTGTGCACGCTCATATAGCTACTAGCTCCCTGACCCATTAATTATATTGCAAAAAAAAAATAACAAACACACAACCCCTAGGCAGTTGCGTCATAATATTGGCTTTATAGTAAACAAATCAATTGCGGCATGATTGACTTTTTTTTGTAAGGAAACTGGTGGGGTTTTGGCCCCTACTGAAAATTGATTATAGTTAAAAAAATTGATTACAGAGAATAACATATCGACTCTACTTGTAAATATAGGTGGATATAATATGCATGGCATGGAATCTCGTTCCCATCTACAACTGTACCAAGCTGCGCCGCCTGCCGGCGGCTCGTTCATAAACAATACACACGTCCATACGTAGACGGATAGCAGGTCTCATCAGAGCGACCTCGACCGGGAGATCATCCTCTGCGTCTCCCTCTTCTATCTCTTCGCGCTGATGGGCTGGTTAATCTGTCACGTCTGCACGCCATCGCAGGAGCACAGCGACCACGCCGGACAGCCGCCGGCGGCGACGGCGGTGGTTGTGTGCACGTACCTGAGAGCCGACGGGTGGAGGGACGACGCCACGTGCGGGGTGTGCCTCGACGACACGCTGCTGCAGCCGTGCATGCACTGCTTCCACGCCGCCTGCGCCGGCCGGTGGATCCAACTCCGCGCCACCTGCACGCTCTGCTGCGGTCCAGTCGCTGACGACGGCGGTGTTGTTGCCCTGCCCGAGGGTGGTCTCACCTGACGACGCCCACGCGTGGTTGGTTACTCATGGAGCATCACAAGTCACTCCTCCATTAGCGTGTCTCTACTCTCTACGTGCTTAAGTTTTTATATTAAAACGGTGGTTAACAGCCTCCTTTATATGTTATATCATAATATCTTGCGAGAAATGCTACTGCGATGCACTGATGCTTACAAACGGTCCAAGCACCAAGATTGACAAAATATGGTTGATTCCCTGTTTAGTCTCATCATTGATCCCATCTAAAATTTTCTCCCGCCGATCATGGATTCTGCTGCCTGTGGAGTATAGTCTAAGCCGAAATTCTTACAGGACAGTAGAAGATGACTGATGGTTCCTGGGTGAGGCAGTCTTCTTTTTGCAAGGCGATCAGCTGTCCAGCAACGTCCCAATAAGGTTTCCAAAACACCAGGTGAAGAGGGCAGATCGTAAACATCCGCAAAGAATTTGTCAAATTTAATCTGAATTCATCGCTCCCAGAGTTAAGGCGAGCACAGCATTGTCATTTGTCAGTGTTATCTGTAGCGCACCCTCACAACAGCAACTGGATCACGATCAAAATGCACGATGGCATTGGCATTTTCGAAGGGAACGCACAACCTAGAGCATGGAGCTAGATATATTATTATATGTACAATGGACAATGCCAAACACTCTGCAACTCGGATACGAAAAAAGAATTTGCCATAATATGGATAGATTTTTATGGTACAAGCCTGCCTACAAACAAAGCGTGTGGATAAAGTTTGTTAGGCTCCAGAGATCACATCTTCCTAAGGTTGTCAAGCCGCGCCTGCAGGTCATCATCTATGCCACCATCTGGCCCACCTGCGGCTTCAGCTTGTGCAGGAACTTTCCCTGCTGCGACAGGCATAGCAACTGCAGTCGCAGGAGCCTTGACAAGCTGGGTATAGAGGAACCAAATCAACATTGCACATCAGTATCATCCATCATACTACAAGGCAGCGTATTCTATATCAGGATTGACAGAAGAATGCGAGGACATTTTTACCTCTGAGTTGACATCAATGCCAATTTCGTCAAGGACTTGGTTGACTAGCTCCTCTGTTTCTTCCTCCTCCTCGTCACCCTCCAAGGCATCATCAATGGCATCGTTCATCACTTCACTAACCATCTCCATCTTCTCGTTTTGCATCTCAAACTCCCGCATTATCTTCTGCAGGGCAGGCAGGTTCATCTGTCTGTTCATTTGTCCCATGGCTTTTGTCACACCCTTCATGGCTTCACCCATTGCTTGTGTCGATTTCAGAGTCTAAAAAATTTGGCACCAGTCAATACAGGAGTTTTAAATATGGCTCTCAGTGAACCTTGCTAGGAAAGATTGAGTCAACTAAGTTTGTAATCATCTATCTCGCAATTTGCACCAAGTTATCTGGCTATCTCAAAATAAATATAATTCATGCAGTTGAGTTACCTGAATACGAAGAGATACACCTTGTAGCTGGGACTTGAGGGCATAAAATTTTGTGATTTGGTGTCTCGTGCGGATAAGGTCCTTAGCCATAATTTTTACAGCTCCCTGCGAACAATGTACATCATTATCAAAATATTATACATGAGCATGTAAATCAATTTCAGCAGGAAAAAAATTTCATTTCAACATGTAATGTTTTGAAAAGTTTGAATCTAATTTACAGCATATGATGGCATCTATACATGTTCAAATCTAAACCAAGAGCACTTGCTGCCAAAAAACAGAGCATATCATACATCCATAACAAAAACCACACAAGGTTTTGAACAAACCAAATCGGTCACTGAACTAGACAGTTTGAACATGATTGGATTCATGACAAAAATCTTAAACTGAGACAAATTACCCCTCAACACACCAACGAGGTGACCGTCAGATACTAATACATTGCCATATTTACCCAAATTTCCAGAGCACAGTCAGATTAATACCAAAAACATTAAAGCAGAAACACAAATAGGCTAGACAGTGAAGAACAATATTTGAATGACGCTACTTATTGCATTATAAACATATGTTCTTTTCTATATCATCTTACCTAAACTTAAAGCTTCCAAGCTGGAGCCGAACCACACAGAGTTAACAAATTCACGGTGTTCAATTAACTAACATTCCCCACGGAAATGGCATCAAATCGGATCAAAGAAGAGAAAGGTGCTTCGACATTATTTCGCACGTACCATCTGTCCCTGCTTGGCCACCTTCTTGATCTCGTTGATGAGCTTCTTCTCCTGGGCCTGCAGGCCCTGCCTCTCCCTCTCGATCTCCCTGATGGACTTGTCCAGCATCCGCTTGTTCTCCCGCAGCAGCTCTGTTGTTAACCAACCAAGGAAATGTAAACGGACATCCTGAGGATGAAATGCAACCAACAGCAGGACAAGCCCAATGTGAACTTGCATTCTTTGGTTGATTCAACTTTTCAGAACAGCAAGTTGCAGCGCCACAGTGGAGCAAAGCAATAACAATCTTGTTTCCAAACTAGAGCAGAGTAATAGTAATGTTTAATCCAAAATTGAAAAATCTTGGGAGGTTTTCCTAGGGGTATGGATAAAATTGGGAAAATAACAGTAATATGATTTTGACGTTTCCGGGCCGCAAGAAACCCAACGAGATCAGCAGCAGCAGTATATGTAATTAATTATAACAACACGCAAAAAACGCCTAAGCGTACTTTGGCTCTCTCACCGACGGGGGAACCGAGAAAGGCGATAAATTTCTCGATTGGCCACCAAGAGCAACCACAAAAACGCCCAATTTCTCCTGGGACTGATCGGGGATTGACAGGAATCGAACGACAAGCGAGAAAAAGGAGAAGAAGCGGGGAGGGGTACCAACCGGCTGGGGTCTTCTTCTTGCCGAAGATGAAGCTCATGGCGGCAGGCGGGCGGTGCAGCAAAACGACGACTTGTTCCCTCGGATCCGGGCGGTGGCGGTAGCTGCGGTTCGGGGCCGGCGGCGAGCCTGAAGAATCCTACCTCCCTCCTCCTCTGCGCTGCGCGTGGGATTGGGGACTGGAGGGGGCCTCTTGTGGGATGGATGGAGGGGGGCTTTGATTGGATGCGAAGGAAAGGAAGGAAAAGAGGGAGCTTTCGCTGTTGCTGCTGGTTGGGTTCGTTTTGCCGTAAACGCGGTTTGCAGCCTCGACTCGTTCCCTTCCGATTGTGGGGATGGCGTTCCGATTGTGGGGATGTTCATCTGTCTTGGTCAACACAGATTTTTCTGTCTTGGTCAACACAGATTTTCTTTTCCCAACAGTAACATTTAAAATAGTATAATAGCCTACTTTATTAAATTTATAGGGGTTTAGTACTCCAGTTTAAAGTTTTAACAGCCATATTTTTTTGGTTCAGTTTTAACAATTTCTCTTAAATAAAATACACGTGAAGTCATGTTCTACACAAAATACAGTTTTAACCAAAAATTCAGATTTGAGTGGCATTTTTTTTTTTTCAAACAATAGTCATAAATCTTTGGTGATTTCATACATTTCAAGATGGAGGAAAAAGTAAACAAAACTATAGCAGTTTCTCACCTTATGGCTGGCCGTGGTGTGTAACCGGGCTTCGAGCTAGTTCCTAAAAAAAAAATACTAGTTCTAAAAAAACCGGGCTTCGAAGAGCCGTGGCCAAGCAATACACCATTATTGTTGGCCAATCAGTAAGTAAAATATTTAACATAATATGGTAGCATTTAAAAATTTAATATAATTCAAACTCGGCGATCATTACAAGAAACATTCAGGCAGTGTATAAGTTTTTAATATAAGAGAGAGAGAGACTGAGAGAGAGAGAAAAGAGATGGACCAGTGGATGTGAACGACTCTCGTCGTGATTTTCTAGGCATCTGGGCTGAGCAATGTTTCCGATATTGCGGTGTACGGTCTAGCCCACGTAAATGTGGAGGGAGGGCTCAAGTGGTTTCCTAACTGGGCCGGTAAGCCCACTTCAAAAGGCTAAAAGCCTGCCAGCCAGCCCAGCCCAGCCCAGATGCTGTCTCGTCAAGAGTCAACTACGTCATTAATAAAAAAAATATATGTACTGGCTGTTTTTTTTTTTTTTTTTTGCGATCAAGTACTGGCTATTTGTGTGTAGAAGAAAACTTAAAAGGACGGTGGCTCATGCATGTATGCACATGTCATTTCGGGGTGTTCGATTTACAATGCATGCGCCGCGTGCCCGATCGGCCGGCCATCGCCATTGTGATGACGCGTGGCCGGTGTGCGTGGTGTCACCATGATGGTCGGTTTGCATGCGTGCCCTGCTCCTGCCTCCATTCCACGCGACCAATGCAACGCAACCCACCAAACCAGCCCGTTGAAAACCATGAATACGGGCTTGTACGGGTTGGTTTTCCACGGTACCAGACCGCTAACCCGTTCGACACATCTTCCTTCACTCCTCCGACTCGTTCGTCTCCACCGCAGCCAACGCTAAAAAGTAATAGGATTCAAGGCCACCAACAAGAAAATCGTCGTACCAAATAAACACGAAATCGAGGATAAAATCAAGACCAAATTGGAGACTAATAACATAGACCTGCCAAGCTAGCGAGGTTGCTCTAACTGGAGGGGATCTTGAAGCTAACATATCTGAAGGGGACCTTGAAGCTAACAAATCACATTGTCTATGGATGAAAGATAAAATCAAGATCAAATCGAGGACAAACAACTCCGACCTGCCGAGCCAGCGATGGTGCTCTTCGTATGCAAACCGGAGGGGATCTCGAAGTTCACAGATCACATCACTACTGGATCCGCCGTCTTTGCTGAGTGCCGACCGCACTCGGCAAAGAATTGGTCGGCAAAAAAGGCTTTGCCGAGTGCCACCTGACAGGCACTCGGCAAAAGCTTTGCCGAGTGCCAAGTCAGCAGTCGGCAAAGATTAACGGCATCAAGTTATCTGACGCCTTCTTTGCTGAGTGCTGACCTGGCACTCGGCAAAGAATTTTTTATTTTTTTTTAAAATAGCGTCTTTGCCGAGTGTCAAAGCCCAAGCACTCGGCAAAGAAATTTATTTTTCAAAAAATCAAAAATTTTATTACAATCCATAATTACAGGCTTGTAATTTTCATTACAAAGCCATAATTCCAAAGTTTCATTACAACCCATAATTCGATTTGAACAACCTGCACAGCAATGGATCAAGAAAAAATATTGCTAATACACTGAACAGCCTGAACTAATACAAGTCCCTGTAAATAAATCACGTTCAGAGCTCTGCACTTGAAACTTGATAGGAGAAGAAAAAAGCAATCGATCTGCAGTGGTTAGCACAATCGGTCAAGTTACAAAGAACGAACTGAATAAAAGCAATGCCACAACAAGATTAAAATTTTCAAACCTATGGATTCTAGAGCTATCATACAAATGTGTGGTCCTGAGATACAAGAGTGTTGTGCTACCAGTTGTAGTTGTAAGCATGGTACAATGCTAAGTGATATGAAGCTAATAATGGTCCTGGTTCATTGTAGCCATCTACATAGTAGGTGCTGGTTCACTAGAATAAAAGGAACCATAAAGCATGTCAGAAGAGTCATCTAACTATTCAAATACGCAGTTTTTTGTTATTTTATTTCATGCTACAAAATGGAAGTTGCTGATTCAATATAAAATTTCTTGTTCAGGCATAGCTTAGTCTAGCTGAGAAAGTTTCTGTACTTACCATGTGCTAGTCAGGTGTTGTTCACTTCATTGGTTTGGAGGGTAAAAATTCCCCAGATAAAAAATGAGCACCCATTCTGTACTTTTGGATCAGCAGTAAGGATCTGCAAACATAAGAAGAGAAGAAATATGGTGATAACCATGACAGCTCTATCATTTTGTTCACTATACCACACAATTTGTCATAATCAGTCAATGAGAAAAAATAGCATGCTGGTGGAAGGGATGTTTACTGAGAACCATTAAGTCAAGAAGAAAACATTATATCTTACCCAGCTCAGAACTATAGAAGTTCACATCACTTTGTTGCAGCACTATTTTTCTTCAAACACCAACATGTTTCCCCAAGGAGTAGCAAGAATCTTCCTTTTTTCAACCACAAGCACCAGACCACAAATATTACAAGCTAACAAAAAGACACTATTCAAGTTAACACTCAACTATTCACTGTCCAGTCCAGCCCATACAGTCTAGTAATTTGAACAATGAAGGTATACAGTAATTTGAACATATACTTATATATAGATAAAATTAGTTTAGACAATGGAATGATAAGGTACCATGATGCTGACTATATTTAGCAGTCGAACTACTACGTAGCAAAGAAGGTATATGCTTATTCTAGATTTGCAATGCAAAATGTAAGACTCTAAAGCAATGAAGACACACAAATTAGTAACTAACTAATAGAAAAAGATGCATGTAGTGTACAAATTTCTCAAATCACAAGCGAGGATGCAACTACTCGGTTGGCTGTAGACGCATTTCATCGAGCACATGAAAGGCAAGAACTACGATGAAACAGACCATGCTATGCCTGGGATCTGAAATCACCAATCAATCACCATAACTAAAGCAAGCGAATAGGTGTTGTTCCATGAGTAGCAGACTGGCAGCAGTTTATGCTTTATTTAACCAAAACCAATAATTTAATCGTCACAATTGCTAAAGCATGCAAATACTAATTATCACACACCAGATTAGAAAACTTGGATGGGATGGCGATGCTTCCCTGTCTCCGTGCCTCTGCCGTCTGCCGTGCAGGCATGCCGCATGCAGCACAGCCGGCGGCCACCCTGCTCCCGCGCAGACGCACAGAGCACAGTGCAGCGGTGCGTAGGCCTCCGGCGGCTCCCTGCGTCCATGCCACACTGCCGCCGTGCGGGACGCTGGGATGGGAGAGCCGCTGTGCGCACCACCTGATGGGATGGGAGAGCCGCCACATCACCGGATCCGGCAGCGCCCCCAGCCCTCCCGGTCGTCGGAGGAGCTCCACATCACCGGATCCGGCAGCGCGCGCCAGGGGGTGGTCGGGGTCGCCGCGCGCCGGCGGTGGTGGACGGGGTCGCCGCTCGCTGACGAGGGTGGGGACGGGATCGACGCCGCTCCCCTGCGCGCCTAGGGCCCGCTCGCGCGCGCGCCCATGCCCCGCGCCGCCGCGTGCTGATGCACCGCGGGGACGGGATCAGGCCGACGCGGCTGGCTCGCGTGGCCGTTGGCGTGGGGTGGCGGCGGCTCGTGGCGCGGGTGGCGGCGAGCGGCAGCGCAGTGGGTGGGGCTGCGGGGTGGAGGACGCGGTGGCGCGGGGGCTGCGGGGGTCGCCTACGCGGTGGCGCGTTTCGGCGGCATCGGTGGCGGCCCGAGTCGGCGGCGGCGCGGGCGTGCCTGGTGCGGGGGGTGGGGTGGTGGTCTTTAGGGTTAGGATAAGGCCCTGGTGGGCTTTGCAGTTGGGTTGAGTTTTTTTTTTCATTCAGGCTTTGCCCGGTGCCTACGCCTATTTGTCGAGTGCCTCAGCCAGGCACTCGGCAGAGGGCTTTGTCGAGTGACGGGCTGAGGCACTCGGCAAAGATGGTCTTTGCCGAGTGTCCTAGCTTTGTTACTCGGCAAAGACTGCGGCACTCGGTATAGATGTCGTTTTCGGTAGTGCATGTATCAAATACGTAGAAATTTGCATCCATGGATGACTACACCGACATATACAAACTTCCAACAAACAAAAACACTGCCCTTGTGCCTTTGGCTGTCGCTCAACAGTAGCTTTGCGCTGCTCCCGGACGCTCGCATGGGCCCTGGCGCGGCTGTAGCTCACTTTGCACCCGACGCGAGCAAAGGCCGGTGGGCCGGCAGAGCGGGACCACGGTGCGGCGAGCTCCGAGTGGCTGTAGAGAGGTAGCTATGAAGACGGCGGCGGTCGTGCTAACAGCCATGCGGCTCGGCTGACTCCGAGGGGCCGGAGTTTGGAAGGGCGGGCGGAGCTGTACTGGGGAGTCGCCGGCGGCAGGCGTGGCGGACTCGACCAGGCACTGCGGTATTTTTAGTTGCGTGCGGTGGATTAGAGCCCCTAGCGGGATAGAGCCCCTAGCGGTGGATAAGGCTTCCGTGCATACGTTTTGGAAGAAGAAGTGCCCAGCCGCAGAGACGGGAGTGAAAATATAAGTAAAATAAGGTAGGGAAAAAAAGAAAAGAATATATAGAAAGGAAAAGTGAAAAAATGATAATAGTTTTCGCTTTCATCAGTTGTGAACGAAATAGATTAAAATAAATAAATATGGTAGGGTTCACTTTAGTCACTTTAGATTAGATTTAAAGTTTTTTTTGTTACTAGCACATACAATTTCCCATCGCTAATTGTTATATAAAAAGGTGACGCAAAATATAAATATTCAATCAAATAATCTAACATTAATCCGTAGCGACGTATGGACAGTATTAATTAAGGGCAACAAGAGGGGTCACATTTACGTAATCGGAGAAGATGACAACATCGTGGGCAGACACGGTGGACTTGACGAAGGACATGGGCGACGGCGAGGAGTGGGCGATGGTGAACGCAGCAGCAACTGCCGCGAGGGAGACGAACACAGCAGCTGTCACCACCAGCCGCACCATCGTGCGTGAGACCACCGCCGGTGTGGATGAGTCGACGAGATTCAGATGCTTGCAGGGATGGCTCCGTATATCAATGTCCACCAGTCATTAAAACTTCAAACCCTGATCAGTTGGAGTCTGATACGAGTAGGATTGCCCAGGAAACAATACGAAATCCATGAGGAATCGCCGTCCGGCACCACTAGCCCAGCCCACCAGCAACACGCTCCGAATTGAATTGGGCCAAAGCACTATCTGCATATCCCCGGCCCATCTCTCTCATTTTATTTCCTACCCAATATATTATACGTATATTACTACTGAAAGTGTCTATAAAAAAAGATTCGTTATAAGGAAGAATATATACCAAGAAAAACTTCAGTTCCAACTTTGAACCAGTTTGTCGAAACTAAAGGTTTAATAGTATTTTTGGAGTATTAGAAACATATTATGATATTGTGAAATACTTTAGTTTTAGAGTGCTATGAAATGTTTGGGTGCAACAAATTTTATAAATGTTTAGGTGCAACAAATTTTATGGCTTTGAATACCATGGTATCGTTGAAACTATAGTCTTTTTTTAGATATTATTAGCAAACAGCCGATCTTTTTAGAGTTTTAAAAACTCCACTCTAGACCTCTTTTTTCTATACCACCACGGTTTTATGTCTCCTTAGTTTATAAAATCACAGGTTTGGTAATACTACATTTTTCCGAACTGCAACATCCAAATGGGCTCTTACAACGTAGAGATCTTAATACGTCCTAACTCAACCCACACCCACACACGGCCACACCCACACCAAGCATGCAGGCATGCATGATTTCTGTGGGGCCCACCTGTGATACCAACATTATTGTTGACGGGGCTCACCTAATTGCATATGTTCATCTGTCTGTAGATGGCCTGGAAATCTGGAACCGGTCTCCTCGTTTCACTCATAGATACATGCTGCAGGGCCTAGCTTGCAATTACAGAGAAAACATCGTATCATGCATAATCCAGTCCACTTAATTAATTATCTGATTCAGCTGTCTCCCATTTTAATAATGTCCAACCATGTATTATTTGTAACACCCCTGGTGTTATATTAACTAAAATATATCATGTCATCATATGCATTGCAAAGCATTTATGATTAGGTTAACTTTGATATGCATCAACTAAAACAAGTTTACATTCCCTAGGTTGCTTGTGTTTCTGAAATATTGTGTCACATAAAATCATAAAACACTAATTTCGAATATCATCTCAAATACTTAGTTTATATTCTATGTACTTGAGGTGTAAACTGTGTTTATACTAGTATCAAGCATAGTGTATAAATCTAAGTCAAACCCTTAAAAATGATTTCCACATTTGAAGTTGAATTTAGATCTCAAAGCTTATTCCTAAGTCTTGCAATTCAAATTTAAATTCAAATAGAAAAACTATGAAAAGGATTTTCAAAAGTCAACTTGATCAACCAAGGGTACTATTAGGTCATTAACCGAAAAATGTCCTTGGATGATGTTTATGATCACTAATGACCAACCAATTAATTTAGAAACCAAATCAAGTTTGAGTGCAGTTTCAAAAACCCTTTATTTCAAAACCCTGTTTTATCCCCTCTTCTATATTTTAAAATCCATAAAGAATTTTGAGATACTCCAAAAATATGGTTTGTAGATATTGACAAGGGCTATATTTATGGTATTCAAAGTTTTTCAAGTTTCTAAAAAGACATTCAAATGAATTTGAAAACATAGTTTTCTAGTATTTATCCTCTTTTAATTTTAAATCCATAATTCAAAATTTATGCTTTATTTGAGAAAACTTTGTATATGAAAATGTTGGATTTGAAAAGTTGAGAATTCTATAGATTTGAAGATTTTTCAAGTTTTATTGAAAAATCAAAAGTAATTTCAAAATTTTGTTTCTAGGGTTTTGTTTCCCTTTTGATTTTAAATTCATATTTTAAAATCTATGCATAATTTTCAAATGATTGTTAAAATAAAAATGTAGCTCTTGAAAAATCATGAAGATGATATTTTGGGATATTTTCAAGTTCTTATGAAAAATCTGGAGTAATTTGAGATTTTTACCAGGTGACATCACTGAGCACTGTAGCGCAGACGTCAGCGTCTTCAATTCTTCCCCCCTATTCATGGCGTCGCCATAGCCACCGGCACCATACCGGCCTGCTGCCGCCGCTAGCTCGCCCCCCGCACGCGAAACTTCACAGTTGTCGTGTCAATCGCCCGTGCATCGCCGTTGGCCTAAAAATAGGTCGGCCATCGCCGTTTCACTTCTTTTCTTCCCTGCCGCCATCGCCGACGACCTCCCTCCGTCGCTCTATTTCGCAGCCGTCGCACCACCATTGCTCGCTTGCTCTTGCCAAAACCTCCTTCAAGTCCTTGCGCTCCGTTTGGACCGGCTCTTGCTCGCCCTCGTCACTGGAATCGCCATCACATTGTTATCTTCCTCGCGCACGGCAAACCCCGTCGCTGGAGACCTCGCCGCCGGCGAGAAATCGTCGGTCAACGGCGTCGGCCGGCGTGGTCAGCACAAGAAAACACTCTTCCCCTTTTCTTTTTCTATTTTCAGAAAATGTTTTATTTTCTTTAATAATTCATAATAATTCATGTATAGCTCTAAATATTTTGAAAATTTATATGTATGCTCTTTATGATGTCCTCCACATAGGAAATATATGAATTGGAAAATGCATCTTCAATGATTTTTAATTAATAAAATAATTGACTTTTATTTCTGAAAATTATTTTGCCGTCTAATTAGACCAAGATCTTTTCAAAATAAAATTTTGAGTTCAATTAGACAACTTTGATTTTATGTCTTTATTTTATGCTTTTAAGTTAATTAATTAACCCTTTTTAATCCTGTTAATCATTATAGGATTTGTTTGACTTTGGGATTGATTGATGACCTTGGGTCATTAACCTTAATGACCTTTGGCACTTTATTTGATTGTATGAGCTTACTTGAATCATGTCATTAGGGCTTAATCAATGTTATTTTATGTGTTTAATGAACTTCTTTGATGAAGTAGTTAACCCTAATAAACTTAGTAAGTTTTGTTGGCTTACAACTTTATCCTGAAGGAAAGTTGTACTCAAGTCTTTAATCTGGTTATGCATTCATCAAGCATCATGTTTACTGTTCTATCATGTTGAAACATATCATGTTATCGTGTAGTTCCCATTAACGAAGAGTTGAACGTTGTCGAACCAGATCCCAGGGAAGAGCAAAATCAATAGTCAGGTGTTGATCAAGAACCCGAGACCGTTTACCCCGACCACCAAGGCAAGCCCCGGATACATTTAAACCTTATCCTTGTTTTTATAAAGTTTTTATCACTTCAGTTATGAAATGCTGCATTAGGAATTAGGAGTTGAGTGAAAACCTACCAGTTGCATTACCTGTCTTATTCCCATATTCCTTGTTACCTGTTATATGGAAAATACGTAGTAATGCTTAGCCCTGCTTAATTAGCTAGTTTTCAAAAAGGAAAAGAATGAAAAAGATGAGATTGGCTTCACCTAATGGAATCATGATGGTAGTTAATAAATTAAGTCCGGACGGGTAACTTGCATTGGGAAAGGAGTCCCTCTGTAGTGTTTCCGTCTGTTGCTACCCTAGGTCCTGTTCATTGGTGAACTGTGTGTATCGAGACTAGAAAATCCACATACAATGGTGTGATATACTGTGGGGTTGCTTCCCACGTATATCGATACACTATAGGTTAGAGGTCCCATGTGTATTGTGTGGTCGATATACTTTGGGTTGGTGCCCATGTATATCGTATGGTCTATTATGCATGTTGGTTAGAGCCTCATGTATAATGAGATCTAGGTCCCAGTTGGGTAAAACCGATTTGAATCGTCGTTGCTTCTCAGAGAAGAAGACTCGATCTCTGTTCATCATCATAGTAACAACTTAAATGATGGTGAAGGATAAGAATGGAGTTGGTTGGTAAGCTTGAGCTAGAGCAAGACCACTTTATTTTCTGTTATAACTCATGATGAGTTAAAACTTGATCAACAAGAGCTTTTCTGCAAAAATCCTTTTCTTGCGAGCCTTACCTTGTCCCTCTGGCCTGCACTCTTGAGTCTTCACCCCTCTTTTTGTTGGGTCAGACTTGTTGAGTACTTTTGTACTCAGGGTTTGTTGAACCCCTGTTGCATGTGCTAATTGGTGTTCGAACCAAGTTCATGTCGGTGGGCTTGATGTGATCTAGTTGTCCTCTCCCGACTTAGGTGCTCTACCTAAGTTGTCTTCTGTAGTTCTACTCTGCTTCTGCAATTGAAGTTAAGTCTATAAAAGTTAACTTATACATATTTTGTAAATTTTAGGTTATTATTATTCTTTCACACTCTGATGTCTATTTTGTAACCAATGTTGTAATATTGGAGCTACTCCTTTGTTGATCCTGGTAGAGTGTAAAATGTGGTTTAATCGGGGTCCTTCGAGGACACCCGACAGGGCTTTCTAGGTTGTATGGAACACATGCATGGCTGTCAGATGTCTTCTGGACAATGACAGGTGCGTGTGGGCCATATAATTTAGGAGGTTCTGTTGGAACATGGTTCCAATAGTTTCGGGATACGATGAAAATGTGTGACCAAGATAACTCTCTGTCGATAAATTAATGAGGAAGTACAAAGTGGACCCTAGGGCAAGTTACACACTGTAACTACTATAGGACAACTACCCCCATTACACAAAGGGGCATCGCCTTTTATAGTGACTGCCCAACCTAAGATTAAAAGTACAAGCATGCCCCCAAGGGGAGTCTCGAAACCCTAGATACTGACTCTATTACATGTGGACCTTCCAAGGGCATGTTTGTCCACCACTTCCCCAACATGACACATAGGCCACGGCCCATCATCACCCGTAAGAAAGGCCCATCACGTCTGCTTCTTGATGATAAGCCTCAGCCTGGCCTATCATGCCACCTCGACAGCCATTGTCTTCATTCATCGCCACCTCCGCGGAGGACCTCTGTGGGAGTCAGAGGCATGACCGAAGGACCTCCGTGATCAGGGAAGATGACACCACCAGACCTCCGTCGCCGACCAGTTTCCTAGCCTCCGAAGGAGTCTTCTCGGTGGAGGTCCTACCTCCGGAGGCTTCTCTTTGGTGCTTGCAAACATGAATAAGATGGATACACTGGATTCGTTGGTTAGACTCCAATCGGAGGTAATAAGCTCTCTGGCCTCAGGGTGCATCCTCAACATTCCCTCCTTGAGGGTTAGGTCCAGCGGAGGCGGGTCTAGCCATAAATACGCTCCTGGCAGCGGAGCCTGTGCTTACCTCCGACCCCCCTGGCCCGTTGAACGTTGGACCGGAGGCTTTGCGTTTTTACCATTGCCTGGTTTTTAATCTTAGGCATTGATTTTGAGTCGGTTCGTCTGCTGCCATTCCATTCGTGGATCGTCATGATCGTTGGGCTGAGAAGTCGAGGTGCCACTTCGCTGCCTATATAAGGGGGGTGGGCGGTGAAAACGACCCGTACTCCCCTTCGCTTGCCACCGCGTAGTTTGTTCTGCTACTTGCTACCTCCGCTCTAGTTTTGCCTTGGCATCCTACCACCGTGGCACCTAAATGCCCCTACTGCACGTGTCGTCATCCGTTCTCTAGCCCTTATTCCCATTTCGAGGGTGTCAGAGTCAGAGGCTTCTTAGATCTTTTTGAGCAGTGCATGCTGGCTGCCGCGGAGGCTAAGGATCTCGAAGAGTCCCTGTCGGACGTCAAAGCTTCCCTGGGTGACTTGATGGCTCTGAAGGCTACTACGGCTACTGTGGAGGTCTCCTACGACTTTGGTCGTAGTCGAATGACACAGAGCATGATTGCAGAGCTTGAGGGAAAAGGCTTTTTCCCTGCTGGTGCTGGGCGTCCTCCAGTGGAGAGACCGTGCCAGATCCTGAGAAGAATGAGGCCGTCGTCTTTTGAGATTTCTTTACCTGCGGCCTGCGCTGTCCTTTGACCAACTTCCTTCGGTATGTTCTTGAATGGTTCGAGGTTCAACTCCATCGCATGACTCCCCATGCTTTCTTGAACGTGAGCAAGTTTCTCTAGGCCGTTGAGTCTTACGAAGGTGGGCATAGTATGAATACCTTCATGAAGTATTATGAGCTGCAGAAGCAACCATGCTATGTTGGCACTAAGATAGCCTAGTTTGCATCATGTAGTTTTATGGCTAGGAAGAAGCCGAGCAAGGGTAAGGAAAAAATTACAATCTCTTGGTGTCAGAGGGGAAAATATGAGCCTGCTGATTGGTTGGATTTCTAGTTTTATGTTCGGACCCCCTAGTGTTACTCGCCCTGACAAAGATGGTAGGAGCGTTACTCGGTTTCCTTTCACCTCCGTGATGACTCCGGTGAATCCTCTGACTAGTGTAAATCCTGGTTCCATTGACTCTGATAAGCGGAGGTCTTGCACGGAGGCATTCAGCGTGGCCTGTCGTTATTCTGGTGGGAGGGATCTTGTTGAGTAGATGATAGCCTCTGATTATTGGCCCCTGCTTGGTGGTTCGGGGCAGAAAAAATTTACCATAGAGAAGCTGGATCTGCCCGTGTTTGGAGTTGCTGGTGGTATCCCTTGCCCACATTTTGGGCTTCGTGTTCTAGAGGGTTAGAGCAAGAAGGAGTTTGTCCGCCTGACCGAGGAAAAGGTTGTTGAGATTCTCGGAGAGGATTCTGAGAGGGAATATCTTGCCCGGAGGTCAGAGGCTGGTATCATGCCCCGTCTTAACAGGGTTTTTGAGGAGCTCGGTGTGCATTACTACGAGCGTGAAGTCCCTAACAAGGTGAAAAGGAAGGTTGACAAGAAGGATTTGGTTACTACTGCTGCTTTTGCTGGTGGTGCTGCTGCTACCAAAGCTGCTGAAAAGACGGAGAGAAAACGAAAAACTGGCGTGCTGACTCATGGTTTGCTAAAGAAGCAGAGAGGAGCCTCCGCTGATTCTGCGGACGTTGATGATGCCTTTGAGGGCTTATATGATGAAGATGAAGATTTTCTTGTTGGCTCAGAGGTTAACGCTGGTGCTTCTGCATCGTTTGATACTGAGGGTCCATCCCGAGCATCCCCACCGGTGTCTCCTGCTCTTGCGAGTGATGCCTCCGGATCGTTCTCACTCTAGATAGACATACCCCTTGCCGCGTCTCCCCTTCAGGCTGAGACTGGTGTTGTCCTTCTGGAGGTTGTTGTTAAGCCTTTCGCCAGTGCTTACATTGATCCTATCTCTTCTGACGAGGAGTCGGAGGATGTGGTGTTTAAGGCTAGTGATGTTGAGAACCCTACGGAGGATGCACAACATGGGGTCGAGAACACGGTGGAGGATGTGGACGCGTACACTACGAGTCAAGGTGGGATTCTTACCCGAAGTATGACTTATCTAGACTTCCTTTCTTTGAAGGTGTCTTGTGGTAGGGCTTCAAAGGGTAGATTTCCTTGCTTGGTGAGCCTGTGTGCGGTGGTTGTGCCTTTTCATGTTTGTCAATTATGTTTTGACTTGTTCATCTTGATCAGCTTGCCTTACCGCGAAGGCCGCACAGACGGTACCTCCAGTGGTCCCTGCACCCTCTGTGCCTTCGGCTAAAGGTGTCATTGCTGAGGGCGCCGTTGGTCCGTCTGGGCCTCCGCCAGGTGCTGGCATCTCGGGATCCAACGGAGGTGGCGATGATGACAAACATTTCATCTTGGGGTGGGCTGATGGCATCGGGCAGATGACTGAGGTAATGGGTTTTGATCTTACTCGTTGCCTCGTGCAGCTACCCCATGAAGTTCTGATGCGGGCCCAGGTTGATCATCATATTATCGTGAGTTACTAGATGATATTTTGATTTGTTTTTTGTTAATCCTTTGTCTAGCCTATCTTGTTTAATGTTGTTGTTTTTTATATCTGCAGAGCCATGCTATGTCTGTGGCAGTTGAGTCTAGCAGCCATTTTGAGCTTGAGAAGAAGGACAAGGCGATCCGAGCACTAAAGGTGGAGGTTGAGTCCCAGACTTAGGAGAAGAAGGAGCAAGCGCAAAAAACAACTGAGCTGAAGGAGCAACTGTCAAGCCTTGAGGCTCGGTCTGCTGAATTAAAAAAGTCCCTTGATGAGGCTCAAAAATCAGCAACTCTTGCTACCAATCGAGCAAACAAGGCTAGTGAGATCTCCGAAATCCTTCACAAGGAGGTAGATAGTGAGTGCCAGTTATCGGAGGCCCTGAAGACTAAGGTTGAAAGCCTTGAAGCAGAGCTAAATGTCCGGAGGTCCGTTGGGTTGGAGGTTGCAGAGACCTATGCCTCTGTTCTTCATGCATTCGGCGATGTTACGACTCCAGTTGACCCTGAAGCTTCCAGTGCTGGGGTCTTTTCTTGGATTATGGTCAACTTGGGGAAGCTTAGTGAGTTCCTAACCGGGGTCTCTGATTTTAGTGCAAAGACCTCCGCCACCTATCTTTGCAAATTTTTTGTTTCCAAGGACATTAATCAGATTGGAAATTTTTCCTGTCTAGAGGTATCCGATCCCTCTAAACTTGGCAAGACAGATCGGTGGGTCAAGACCACCGTTCTTAGTTTCATGGCAAAATTCTGGTCCAAGTTTGGTCGAACTGAGATCGTGGCTATGGCTCAGATTACTAGGGAGACGGTATGGATTGTTTTTCCTACTTTATTTTGTTGTGAGACTTTTGTTGGCAATGTTCTTCTCTTGCTCATCTCTGCCTTCTTCAGGAATTTAAGTATGGCAAGCGCGGTGGACTAGGGTTGACTACTTTTGGTGGTATATCTACACGTTCCCGAGGTTCTATCGACGCCAGTGCCTCCGATGCTCAAGCCCTTTCTGCGAGTGCTGGCACTGATGCCATGGTGGAGCAGGTGATCGTGCCTCCGGGGACCAAGATAGGGGTTCAAAACTTGAGTGCTGAAGAGGTGTAAAATTGATCTTATCCCGTAGTTGTGTATATTTTGTCTTTTGCTGACTTGGTGCCGGTGTGCACGTGTACGGAACACTTTAAGCTACTGTTGGTTTTGTAAATTATTGATGGTTGAATCATCCTGTGCAGGTCTGCAGTTTGGGGCCTGTGCAGGAGATCGAGCCTATTACTTTTATGCGCGATGGTGTTTTCTTTAGCGGCGAACTGTGGGATTATTGGAAATCGGTGTTTCCTAGGCGTACTGTGGGCGATATATTTGATTTTGTCGTCTCTTACTTAGATGATAAGCATTTTAGTTTTACTCGTTCTCTTGCGTGGCGTAAGCCAACTGAGCCGACTGGCATTCTAGATGATAAGAGTGTTGTTTCGTAGTTTGTTTGTCTTCACCTCCGCTGAGTTGCGGAGGTCAATTTGGATCCGTCGGAGATCCTCGAGATGGGTCATGGTCGAGACCTCCGGGTTCGTTTTCGCTTCCCTCCTCAGAGGATGTGACAGGTTTGATGTACACATAAGTTTTTTATAAATAATTTATTTTTCCTTTGGTTACAAGATTGATGTGATAGTCGTTGTTTCTCTTTGACCAGTGTTGGCCTTGAATTTTTCGTTCGTTGGGTTTTCTTTGTTGCTTTTGTGCTTGTTGCCTCCGGAGTTGCCTCCGCATGTCCTGACGCTTGATCAGTGATGACGACCTTCGGTTGATTTCTACGGAGATGGGGGGACGCTACGAGTTCTTACGTGGTAGCCCCCTTGCTTCTTAGTTGTGGATGATACGGATTGGCTTGCGCTATCAGCTAGCTTCTTTTGCTCTTTTTCGGAGGTCTGCATGGCCTCCGGGTTGGTTGCCTTGCTAGACTCTTTACAAATTCTTTCATGGTATCTTATTTTTCTATTCGGCCATATGCGTACATTAGCTTCCATCTCTGTTCTTTGGAATTTGGCTGTGCGTGGTTGTTTGTGGTCACTTGTTTCCTGGCAGCTAGTGCTCGTGGCCTCTGAACTCTGCTTTTTTTATAGAGTCTCTACGTACTTTGAGTATTTTTATTATTTAATGCCTTTGATTTTGTACCATTGCTTGCTAAGGCAAAATGACACAGGTACTAATTTTGTACTTGTTTCCTTTAATGATAGGTAGCTGCAGCTGGTTTAATGATGCTTGCGAGGTCCTTATAAAAAGATCTGTTTCCCTTTTGTTGTTTAGGCTACTTTGTTGTGTACATTATACTGATGGTGCTCCCTAGGAGCTGTCTTTGCGTTGGTACTGTGTGAGGACTCGTAATGGAATAGCCACATTAGTGAACTTGTTACCAACGGTTAAAGATGGTGATGCTTCTGTTTGTCAATGATACTCTACCTAGATTCCCTTTGTATCCTCAGAGATGGCGGCCGACTGTGATCCTATTTAGTGTGGTTGGTGTAAGGATTTTGGATGCGGTAGTTGCTTGCCGATGAAAGGTGTAAAGTGGTGTGCTGACAGATGATTGTGGAGTTTGTCATGTACAAGCAGGCATTGGAGGTTCACCTCCTTCTCTTCGTACCGAGTGACTGTTGGACTTGATTCAACTGGCTGGGTTTTCAGAGGCACAAAGTGGTATGCAGCCAGGAGATGATAGGGGGTATTCCGTGACTGATCAGGGCTTACCTCTGCCAGCACTTGTTTTTCAGGGGGTCTTAGTTTGCTTACCTTTAGATGTACTTCAGGAAGGTTGCACTCTTTGCTCTTCTGTAGGCTGAAGTGTTGGCAACCTCCGGGCCACTTCCATGTCTTGTGGTAGCAGGTTAACTGGGTGGAGTGGCTAGATATCTTGACCTGGAGGTTGTGCGCTTTGGTCTCGCACATTGTTCTTGTTGTGAGTGAGACGCAATGAGCCTTATCGGTTGTAAATGAAAAGTTAATTAATAAAGATTATTTATATTATTTGTTGCCTCCGTTTTGGAGTGTTTATGCCGCGGAAGTTCTTTTTGTATTGTTCCTAATTCCGTTTTGAAACGTGTTTGGATCGGAGGTTTTATTCAGGTTTGTGTTACCTTCGGTTTGACAATGCTTTTTTTTGGAGGTCGTTATCACGATTGACTGTCATAAAGCTCATCTTAGAGCTATTGGTGCCTGTATTACTTTGCATGTATTTTTTCGATTATGTTGCAACTTGTGGTTACAGGTGCCCGCCCCGATGCCTGATATGAAAGGTCATTTTCGAGGACTTGTGGTGTTTCCCGGAGGTTGTTTCATGCCTTGTTGTCTTGCTTGACAACAGGCGTGAAGCAACCTTGCAAATCGTGAAGTGTTGTCGAATATTGCAGCCGTGGTGCTAGCTGCTTTTGATTTCTTGTGTTTTTTTGGGGTCCCCTTTATACTTTTAGAGGTTGATTACATACGGTCTTGCCTCGTTAAAAACCTCACCTCCGATTGGAGCCCCTGTGTGAGGAAAAGAGTGCAAGCCAGTTTTTACAGGAAATGTAAACTGCAAAAATTTAAATCTATGGATGTCCGCTTATAGTTCCACGGAGTCCTTATATTTTATGTGTAGTATTTTCTAAGGTTGTCGATGTTCCAGGAGTGAGTTGATGTCCTTCCTTCTTGATCTCGTAGGTAGAAGGACCCCTTCCTTCTGCCTTGCTTTGCTATGAATGGTCCTTCCCATTTTGGTTGCAGCTTCCCTAGGTTTTGGGCGTTTGGCCTCCGCCTCATCACCCAGTCGCCATCTTGAGTGTTTTTGATTACCACTTTCCCATCTCTCCATTTCCTGGTTTGATCTTGGTATTTATTGATGTTATCAATGGCTTCAAGTCTATAGGCTTCGGTCATTTCTTTGTTGTATTCTTCATCTTTCGCGAGGTTTTGCTTGATCACGTGGAGGCTTTTATACTTGATTTCTTCTGGCTTCATTGCTTCTTCTTTGTATAGTAACTTGAATGGAGTTACCAGCCAAGTTTCCCAAGTTTCTTCTTAGTGGCATCAACAATACAACCCAAGTTTCCCAGGATACGGTCCAGGACCACTACCACAGCACAACCTGGCTCAACAGTACTATCCGACATCATTACCAGCCTAGAGACCAGTCTATCAGCAAACAGCGCAGCACCAGGGTTACACCCCGAACAGAACAGAAGAAGTCTAACTTACATCAACCCAAGACATACGCACATAAAACTCATTGAATCAACACAGATGCAGACACCTCCGGCAGCACAACAAAGGTAGCATGAAGCATTACCAGCACCTCTGTAGTATGCTTTAACCCCATCAGCAACCCCGAAGGTAGAGGCTCCAATAGAAAACTAGTTAAATCCGCATTTGGCACTACCAACCATTGGCATGATACTACCTATAGCCGGAGGCTCAGCCCTAGAATTTGAAACCAAGAAGCAGTAAACAATGTAGTAGTTCAAGGAGCATACAAATCAACAGAATGGTCCAAGATGCCAATAGAATTCATAGAGCAAGATCTCCAAGTAGAAAGCTACCCGCACGCGGATGCTATGGTCATAAAGGCAAACATATCGGCATAGGAGGTAAGCAGAATACTAGCAGACTCTGGGAGCTCAGCAGACATCATTTTTGCAAATGTCTTCAATCAAATGAAACTCAGTTGAAGCCAGCTACAACCGTCAGATACTCCGCTAATTGGATTTGGTGGGAAAATGATCAATGCACTAGGCAAGATATCATTACCAGTGTCATTTAAAGACGGAGACTGCGCCAGGACAGAATACATCATCGTTGACGTGGTAGACATCTACTACCAATACAACGCAATACTGGGAAGAGGATTTGAAAACACGTTTAATGTGGCAATACACATGGGATACCTCTGCATGAAAATGCCAGCATTGCACGGGATCATTACAGTGCGAGGCAGTCAAAAAGAAGCAAGGAACATAGAGAAAGCAATTTACAAAGTACATAGAAACATCAATACCGTAGCAGCAGATGAGCCTCCGGACATGCCTGCGGGAAACACCAATATGGCAGATCAAGAGGACACAATAACATTACCATTAGAAGAAGCAGTCCCTAACAGGAAAGTGACCATAGGTGCCAACCCATCAGAGGTAGAGAGAAAAGACTTGTTAGAACTGCTAACAAATAACAAGAACGTATTTGCATGGTCAGCATCAGATCTGCAAGGAATCAGTCGGGATGTGATTGAACACATCCTTGACCTCAACCCAAATGTCAAGCCCAGGAAGCAAAAATAGAGAAAGATGTCCGAAGAACGCATAATTGCAGCAAAAGCGAAGGTGCAAAGGTTATTAGATGCCAAGGTCATCAAAGAAGTCAAGTACTCAGACTGGCTAGCAAATGTTGTCTTAGTGCCAAAAAAGAACGGCAAAATGAGAATGTGCATAGACTTTACAGATCTCAACAAGGCCTGTAAAAAAGATCCTTTCCCATTACCTAGGATAGATGCATCAGTCGACAAGGTAGCAGGATGCAAGCGCTTCTCTCTGTTAGATTATTTCTCAGGATACCACCAGATATGGCTAAGAAAGGACGATGAAGAGAAAACAAGCTTCGCGACCCCCTTCGGCACCTATTGTTTTGTCAGGATGCTAGAAGGTCTCAAAAATACAGGATCAACATTCTCAAGAATGATTCAGATTGTATTGTGAGCTCAACTTCGGAGGAACATTATAGCCTATGTCGATGACTTAGCAATGGTCAGCAAAGAAATCGGAGATCACTTGGACGACCTTAGGGAAACATTCACCAATCACAGAGAAGCAGGATTAAAGCTGAACCCAGAAAAATGTATGTTTGGAGTAAGTAAGGGAAAGATGCTTAGATACATTGTTGGTCCAGAAGGGCTAAGAGCAAACCCAGATAAAATAAAAGCAATGTTAACAATGAGAGAACCAAAAAATAAGAAGGAAGTACAGCGACTGACAGATAGGATAGCGACGCTCAACAGATTCATTTCAAAATCAGCAGAACAAAGTTTACCATTCTTCAAAACACTCAAGGTCTCTGACAAATTCGAGTGGGGCAGAGAATAGTTGGAGGCATTCCAACTGCTGAAAAGCTACATGACAAAAGACCTCATGGTCATCGCACCAGAGACAGATGCAATGTTGTTGTTGTATGTGGCAGCCTCCGTGGGAGCAATCAGCGCTGTACTAGTCCAAGAAAAGGAGCTCGACAACAAAAGCGTACAATAGCCAGTATATTATGTATCAGAAGTGCTGCAAGGGGCAAAACTGAACTATTCAGAGGTCAAAAAAATAGTATACGCAGTAGTCACAGCATCAAGGAAGCTTAAACACTATTTTCAAGAACACGAGATCCTGGTCCTAATAGCACAACCGCTCACCGACATCCTAGGCAACAAAGAGGCACCAGGGAGAATCGATAAATGGAAAACAGAAATATCTCAGTTTAGCATCAAGTTCATCGCAAGAACAGCATTCAAGTCACAAGCACAAGCAGACTTTTTGGCGGAATGGACATCTCCATAGCACGCAGAAGACAAAACGGAGGCTTCAATATGGATATTGTACACCGACAGAGCATGGGGCATCCAAGGTGCAGGAGCCTCCGCAGTGTTAACATCACCGTCAGGCATCAAAACTAAGTATGCAGCAAGACTATGTTTCAAAGCGACCAACAATATAGCCGAGTACGAAGGAGTAATCCTAGGACTCAATAAGGCAAAAGCACTAGGTGCAAAACACATCATGGTCAGAACAGACTCTCAAGTGGTCACAGGGCAAGTAGAGAAAGACTATGTCGCTAGAAACCCAGAGCTAGCCGTGTTTCTAGAGGTGATCAGGGGTCTAGAAAAAAGATTCCAAGGTTTCACTCTAAAGCATATCCCAAGGGGGGATAACACAGAAGCAGACGAGTTGGCCAAAGCAACAGCGAATCAATCAGAGATACCCGAAGGAACCTTCTTCCAAGAACTGACAAGTCCAGCAACTACAAAAATATCCAAGGCATTCGCGGAGGTGCTACTACTAAGCACAGAAGATTGGAGAAAAGCAATAATCGACCATATTAACGGAGTTCATGTAACATCAGATGAAACAAGCGCAGCAAGATTGGCTGCACGGGCAAGGAATTACACAATAATCAATGGAGTCATGTACAAGAAAGGCATAGTCCAACCGCTACTCAAGTGTATTACCGAATCAGAAGGCAGAGAACTCTTGCAGGACATTCATTCAGGAATATGCGGATCACATATTGGTCCTAGAGCACGCTCAGGCAAAGCAATCAGACAGGGGTTTTACTGGCCCACTCATATTAAGGATGCGTTACACATAGTGACAACTTGCAGGGCGTGCCAGAGTTTTGCACCACACCAAACATCTCCAGGGGGAAAAACACAGTTGGTACCTCCGGTCTGGCCACTTCAAAGATGGAGAATGGACCTTGTCGGCCCATTATCTCTGGCGCAAGGCGAAAATAAATATGCAGTAGTAGCAGTGGAATACTTCACAAGATGAGGTCCTTTTGTCATGCCTCCGACTCCCGCAGAGGTTCTCTGCGGAGGTAGCGATGAATGAAGACAATGGCTGTCGAGGTGGCGTGATGGGCCGGGCTGAGGCTTATTATCAAGAAGCGGACGTGATGGACCTTTCTTACGGGCGACGATGGGCCGTGGCCTATGTGTCGTGTTGGGGAAGTGGTGGAGAAACATGCTCTTGAAAGGTCCACATGTAATAGAGTCACTATCTAGGGTTTTGAGACTCCCCTTGGGGGCATGCTTGTACTTTTAATCTTAGGTTGGGCTGTCACTATAAAAGGCGATGTCCCTTTGTGTAACGAGGGCAGTTGTCTTGTAGTAGTTACAGTGTGTAACTTGCCCTAGGGTCCACTTTGTACTTCCTCATTAATTTATCGACAGAGAGTTATCTTGGTCACACCTTTTCATTGTATCCCGAACCTACTGGAATGGTGTTCCAACAGGTTCTGCCACATTATTGTTCAGCTCCACCTGCCTGCAGGGTCCTACTACTGCTGCCAATACTAGTGCTGGAATGAAAAGGGCTGCTCAGGTGCCCAGTGGAAATGAAAATGAAATGAAATAGGAAAAAACATTAATGTGCATATGCACTAATGTACTTATTATGTGGGTTCATTGTCAATGCTGGGTCTGTAGATTACATGCCCAGGCCAGGTCAGCTTTTCAGTTTTATGCATGTCTCATAACCTCTTGCTCTGTTGCATCACTCTATGTCGGCCTGTCCAATTTTCCATCCCCCTGCCCCTCTGGTGACTTATATAAAATAAAATGTATATTCGATCCATATCCACTTAATCTTCATCATTCAGCTAGCCTCTGAAAAGATTTCTATCTGACATCACCAGGAATTCAATATGTTCATGCATATCCAACACCAGTGGATTCCTCATCATAGAAAAAGAAAAAAAAAAGCAGCAGTCAACCAAACTTGTAGCACAACGGCTAATTTGAACACACTATTTTAATCAGAAAGGTGATCTTTGTAGCTCCAAGTAAATCTTAGAACCATACTACTACTTGCTATTGCTAATAACATTATTTACAGAGCCAGGCTGGAAAACATTAGACAACCCCTGCATATCTAAAAAAAACTTGCTTGCTTAAATCTTAAATTGACAAGGACCACAGTGCTGTACCGTGTGTCCAACTACACGGTACATACTCTTGTGTCCGTATGCGCGCCTGTACACATCTGCATTTACACGGTTGGTGAGAAGCTGCTGAAGAATGAGCTACCTGCTGAGCCATTTGTTTGGTTGCGCAGGCATTTCAATTTTCAGCATGTGAAGCTAGGCGGTATGTATCAGCTGCTCCCAAATGAATTTGGGACCAGACAAGGACATTGCCGTGTCCCGGCCCTCCCTCACCTACAATTCAAACCCATCTTCCTGAATTTTTGAAATGCCAATGAATCTTGTTGAATGATGCAATGGATTGAGCCTACTACTAGTAGTAGCCTGGTGACATATATGCATGATAGCGCGATGGATTATGTCTAGCATAGCATGTGTTTTTAAAGTGTGAAAATCATAGCCCTTGTCTCGAGGCGATTAAAGCTCTAAACCCCTTCATGGACAATCATTAGTGTAGTGCACTGAACTGAGACGAGCTGAAACTCCAATTTCAGTATACTACTTTAGCGGCAAGGCGCGGTCTTTGCAACCTGCATATGAAAACCAGAGTGGAATTCCATCGGTAAGTTTATTGGGCGTCGTCAGATTGTTTGGTTGGTGAGAGAATCTTGGACCTCCCAGTTGCAACGATCAAAAAATTCAGGCAGGCAAGGTCGCCAACATCGCCCAAAAAATATTCAGAGAATCGAGTTGGGCGTTCTAGAATATATATATAATCTTAGCTCTCGGATGGATGGATCCCTGAACCCCGATTTAGGTCACCTAAGCTAATGCTAATCATCGTGGCCATCAGCATCAGCGTCCGCAATCCAATCCATGAATCCAGACACATCCATTTGTTCTTTTTTATTCAGCTCTTTCCTCTCGCTCACTCTCTGTTAGAGACAATCTTTGTTTGGCTTTTGCAGAAGCAAACAGCAGAGCACTCACACTCATCTCTCTCTCTGTCTCGGGTCTCACTCAGCACAGCACCATCTCCCCCATGTGATGTGAAGCCGCGTCCCGCCGTCCCCTGTCTCTCCCCTACCTCTCTCTCTCTCTCAACTTCTCTCTCTTCTCCGTTGGACGCAGAGCCGTCGCGGCCTTATCACCTCCAATTCACCATACGAGTCAGTCAGTCACTGCTGCGTCTGTTTCGGTGCACTCTGTCCCCCTCTCCATCTCTGCTCTGTTTTGCCTTCTTGGTCCTCTGTCTTCCTCCTCCTCCTCCTCCCCTGACGCTGCGGCTGCAGGCTTGGCTGCTTGGGTCAACTCTCTGTGCTGTGCTGTGCTGTGCTGCGCTGTGCTCTCCCTCTTCTTCCTGCTCAGCCTTTCATTGCTTCATTCCACTGCTGCACAGCAGCCTCTTCTTCAGTGGCAGGAAGGTTTCTCTGTAGTCCGTCCGTCCAGACCGGTGGTTGTTGCAGTTTCTGACCGTTCTTCCTTCTGACAGCCAGGCATAGGTGGCAAAATCCAGCGCCCTGCAGATTCAGCTCCATTCCCTGCTGGGTGCTGGCAGCTCCCTATCAATCTCTGAACAAAACAAGCAAGCTTTCGAGGCAGAGCTTTCAGTCCTTGCTGCTCTGCTTTCTTGCTCTTCCTCTGAGGCTCTGATCTCTGCATTCCTCCCTTCTTCCTCTGGCTCCAATGTTGGATCCAAGCTAGTTCTCTTTCTGGCAAATAGACAGAGGAAGCGCCGCTTGATAGATTGGGTAAGCAAGAGGAGGAAAGATGAGAGCTTTAAGCAGCATCGGCGTCGGGCTGGCCGTGGTGTCCTCTCTCCTCCTGCTAGCGCTCACCGCGGAGCTCTACTACATCTTCGTGCACAAGCGCCGGCATCGCCGACGGTCCGCGGCCATCTCCGACGCCGCATCCTCCCCGTCCTCGTCCTCGCGCGAGCTGCTCCAGCTCTTCTGCTTCAAGAAACCGCCGCCGGCGGCCGCGCTCGCGTCCACCTACGCCGTCCCGGAGCCCGCCTCAGCCGTGGCCGTGTCCGTCGGCGGCGGTGCCGATGACGACGAGGAGGAGTCGGTGGAGGCGCAGCTGATGCGGCTCGGTAGCATCGTTGGACCCACGCGGCTGCTGTTCACCATCAAGGAGGAGACCCGCGAGGACCTTCTCGAGTGCGAGGACGGAACAGGGCGGCGCGGCCGGAACCGCAGCAGCCTCGGCGAGCTCCTGCATTGCGCCGCCGAGAGTACGCCGCCGTTCCTCACGCCGCGGGCCTCGCCGTCGCCGCGCCTCACGCCCAGGGCCTCGCCTTCGCCGATGGACAACTCTTACAACCCGCTCTTCGAGTCCCCGGTCGCCAGCCCTGGCCCAGTTGCCGCCGCCCCGGCGGTGTCGCCGCCGCCCAAGTTCCAGTTCCTCCGGGACGCCGAGGAGAAGCTCTACCGCCGCGCGCTCGCCGAGGAGGAGGCCATGAGGGCGCGCAGGTCGCCCAGGTCGCCGGCAGCCGCTGCCGCCGAGGAGGACGGCGCTGGCGGGTACATCACCATCGTGGTGGCGAAGAAAAACAGCGTCATCCCTGTGCCATCGCCGTCGCCGTCACCACCTAAGGCCGCCGCCGCCGCTGCCGGTGGCCATTAGTGAGCGGCTGACTGATGAGGAGAGCTGTTCAGATGGACAGGAGGTTTTGATGGATTAACAACTTGCTGCATACTCCCACCCTGTGCATTCTTCAGTGTTCTACTAGTGTTGTAGCTCTTGTGATGTTTAGTGAAACTTTTTTTTTTCTTTTTTCCGTTTTGTTTGGCCTATGGTCTTGTGACCAAGCCAAATTTGAAATCAGTGCTTGGATGTATATAACATCAAATTAAATCCATGAGAAGTTGACAAGTTCAGTTCAGACCAATATGCTTCTCTTCATATTCCAATTTGTGACCTTGTAAGTTGATTATTTTTTTTTTTGTATAAATGTTTCAGCCAATTTGATGTAGTGCTTCAGTGGGGTTTGTTTGGTAGATTCCCCCCTTGGTGTTTGATTGTACTTGTAGATATGTATGGAAGTATGTATACAGCTGTTGGTGCACATGATATGAGGATGAGTAGGGGATTATGATGTCTGAAAGCCCACACTGACTTGTCTGAAAGTGCAACTTTACACTTTCTGATAATCAACTTGTAAGATGTACACGTCCTAATACAGCTCCCTTGCAATTCCTGTCAATGTTTGCTGATTCCTTCCTCACAATTCCGGTAGTTTCGCATATCTGAAACCAAAAACCTTTTAGACTTGAATCTGTTCAGAACGCAGAAATTTCTCAAATCCTTTGGGGACACCTTTGTTCAGACCGCCTCTAGAACAAAGAGGGAGAACATGTGTCAAGAAGTAAGCAATGCTATCATCACTTTATCTGATGGTAGCAGACATTTTTTCAGGCCTTTGCCTTTCCACTGAAGTCCAAAGCATGGAACCTTTCTTTATTAATTTCTTCAGTGAAAGCATTCAGAAAAGTTCTTGCAGGGAGAAAAGCTTCAGGAAAAAAGGCTCCATATCCTCATTGCTGTCGATGATGCCTTCACGTGCAGTGCACTTGCACCTTCACGCCTGTGTCCTTTATCCACTTTTACAATTTAGTTACCAATCCCTTCCAGCTCCTTAAGTTTCTTCTTTTTCAAAAATAAACGAATGATTTCTGTAAACAAATAAGCTCTCTTTGAGTTTTGTGACCAGAGTGCACACACCACAAGCCTGCCATATTTGTTTGTTCCCATGTATTCTTCTCTGTTTACAGTCAAAATTTATTTGGAGGATTCAGAGAAAAGATTCCTGGATCAATATCAGACACATGCAGTATTCTTTAACCTCACCCAATAGGGTGGCACTACAAGCAATTTCCGTGGAAATATGATTGCAGAGTGGACTAATCAACTAGCAGTGCACATTGCAGGGTTACATTAGTGTACGTCCTCCTGATGGTAGTGGTTGTGGCTATCAGTTAATCAGGCTGAAAGATAGATTCATAATATAATCATCCACAAGTCAGGAACTGTCATGTCCTGCTTGGAATTTTCAGAAGTGCCTAAATGGACAGATGGAGGCTGCAGCTGTCATTTTGGCAGTTATTAACCACCTTTTGCCGTCACTTCAGAATGCTTATCTGGAATTAGGCACTTGTAACAATCTTTTCCATTTTGACTAGCTGAGTGTATGACTTCACCCACTGAGCGTCTATTTCAGTCAGTGACTGAAGACAGGGAACACACCAAGACTAAGGCCTTGTTTAGATCGTGAAAAAAAATGAACCCGATAAATAGTACCACTTTCGTCTTATTTGACAAATATTGTCCGATCATGGACCAACTAGGCTCAAAAGATTCATCTCGTGATTTTGAACTAAACTGTGTAATTAGTTATTTTTTTACCTATATTTAATGCTCCATGCAAGCAGCTAAATATTGATGTGATGGAGAGAGAGTGAAAAAATTATAACTTTTAGAGGAAACTAAACATGGCCTAACATGAACATGGTAGCTTTTTAGAGTAGACAAGTGGTGACGAAGGCAACAAGAACATGGTGGCGCTGCAAGAAAACGTCAACTGCATCCTCAGCTGTTCCTTTCCTCTACAGTAATTGACTTTTTTTTTGATAAATCAGTAACTGAATATTAGTAACAAATCAGCAAGTCAATCATTGGTGCTAATCTTAGCAGCACGCAGTTGGGTGCAAATTAGTTTGCAGATAGATAACGTGTGGATGCGTAGTGTGCCCTGCATTCTGGAAGACTGCAACAACATATAGATAGATACTGATCGAGAGTACATGAAACGGACTGGTTGCCCTTTCTGTAGGCTTTAAGCGAACGTAAGATTCGTCTGGTAGCCTATAGCAGGGGAAGGCGATCAGGGAATGGCAAATGGCAAGGCTATGCCACTCCAGGAGCTGCCTGCTGGCATCCTGGCGCCAATCCAAAGCAGATGAAGATGTCGACGTGTCGACGTCCAAATCTTCTCACCCGACACACATGCAAGTGATTATGTGAAGCCGTCCAGCCTCTTGTTTCGCAGCAAAATTTCGCAGCAGATTAAATTAAACTAAATTAACGGTCCATTGTACTATGCACAAAGCTGGGGCTTTTGTTTCTTATTGTACTAGCAGTGTGCAGGGAAGCAGAGTTGTTCTTGGAGCAAGTGGAATGAGTTGTGCTCCTCATGTGTCTGCTGCCACTGTCTTTCTATCCACCATGGGAACTTGATCTTGATGTGTCTTAACTATCAGGAAAAGGAGTCGTCAGGGCTTTGTTGTAGGTGATGTACGTTAACAGATACCTACAGCTGCACCAGTTTTGTGCAGAAAGCACTAGAGCGGTCATTCACAAGCCTCGCACTGTATGTCACCGATCACTGAATGATCTGACCTGACAGACATGGCTCGTGAGATACTACTAATCTCTGAATTATATGTATCTCTGTTAGCAACCCCAACCGGATTGCCATGAATTCAGATACATGTAACAACTACTAGTATAATACTAAGGTAGAAGATGAACAGTAACTAGAACAGTAACTAAGATAAAAGGTAATTGTTGGTTGATAATTTGGTTGATGTCGTTCTAGACTCCACCGATCCCCTTCTATATCCACTTGCGCCAGGCTGCAATGAGTTGTCCTGGGCTTGGGCATCGCGAGGTAGTGCTGGCTGGGCTTGGGCCCATCTGGAAGGTAGATGGTCACTGACATTCCTCCCTCCTTGAAATACGGCTTGCCCCCAAGCCGTTGACATGGTAGCCGAGAACTTGTCCATCAAAGCCTTCGATTGTAAAGGAAACAGAGGATCAGACATCTCAGGCTGATTAGGTGGTGGCTTGTCACACCCTATTATTAAGGATAATAATAAAATACATGAATAGCCTTATATGCGCCTCAGGAACAGTCGTACATATAAGATGACAAATTGTAAAGAGTATCATCACCCTGTTTATTACATAACGTACCAATATTTATTACAGAGTCTTGCGCTTAAACAATAAAATCTAAGATCAATCCTGGCGGAAGCATCCCCACAGAGACACGTTGTCTGGTGAACACCAAGCCTAGTACTCATCACGATAGCTCACATCCCAGCCTTCATCTGTTACCCATCCGGGATTTTCCAAAATTAAGAATAAAACAAGCATAAGTACACAACCGTACTCAGCAAGCATAACATGGGTTAATGAGGCTCAAATAAGCTGACACTGTTTGACTGCATTAGCTTTTATAGGTTATCATATTGATCAATTATGCAGCATCAAGGTAGCAAGTGTTTCCCAAAACATCATGATCAACGTGACTTAAATGAATAATAAACATAACAGCAACTGTATGAACAATTTAACATGACAAGAGAGATCATCATTAGTGTAAGGAGTTCCAAGAACTTCTTGCTTAGATCTAGTAATACCAACACTGGAGCGGTTGTCAATCTCTTCTTGAACTCTTCAAAGCTAGCTTGGCACTTGTCGGACCACACGAACTTGGCATTCTTCTCTAGTAATGCTGTCAATGGCTTAGCAATCTTCGAGAATCCCTCAATGAATCTCCTATAATACCCAGCCAGCCCAAGAAAACTGCGAATCTCACTGACATCTGTAGGTGGCTTCCAATCCAACACATCCTTCACCTTGCTTGGATCAACGGCTATTCCTCCATTGGAAACAACATGGCCAAGGAAAGAGACTTCCTCCAACCAGAACTCACATTTGCTCTTCTTAGCATAAAGTTTGTGCTCTCTAAGCTTCTGCAGGACTAACCTCAAATGTCCTACATGTTCATCCTTGTTCTTTGAGAACACTAGGATATCATCAATAAAGACCACCATGAACTTATCAAGATACTCCATAAACACCTTATTCATCATGTACATGAAATAGGCAGGTGCATTGGTCAACCCAAAAGACATAACCGTATACTCATATAAACCATACCTAGTGGTGAATGTCGTCTTCGGTATATCAGAACTCCGAATCTTCAACTGATGATAACTAGAACGCAAATCAATCTTAGAGAACACACAGGCACCTCTCAACTGATCAAACAAATCGTCAATCCTGGGTAAAGGGTACTTGTTTTTGATAGTAACCTCATTGAGAGAACGATAATCCACGCACATCCGTTGAGTTCCATCTTTCTTATCAACAAAAATCATAGGTGAACCCCATGGTGATGCACTAGGACGAATGAAACCTTTCTCTTCTAATTCCCTTAATTGTTTCTTAAGTTCCTCTAATTCATTAACCCCCATTCTATATGGTCTTTTAGCTATGGGTGCAGTGCCAGGTAATAATTCAATAATAAATTCAATGTCGCGATCAGGTGGCATACCTGGCAATTCATCGGGGAACACATCCGAGAACTCCTCCACCACTTGATTCTGAGAATCTGCATTGTCGTCAAGCTAATTTAGTGTGTCTGTAGGCAATGCTTGTACTCTGACATTAACACTGATTCTATCTCCTCTTGATGTAGTTAGATCCACAACCCTCTCTTTACACTTTATCACTGCCTGGTGAGCTTCCATCCAATCTAACCCCAGGATTAAGTCAATACCAGATGCATTCAATACTACAGGGTTTGCTGAAAAGTCTACCCCCCTTAAGTTAATGTTAGACAAGGGGCAGTAGTAAGAAGCTGGTATAGCACCTCCTGGTGAATTTACTACCATTTGATCTTTCATGGGTAAAACTGGCATGATATGCTTTCTAACGAATGCTTGTGAGATAAAGGAATGCGAAGCTCCAGAATCAAAAAGTATAGTAGCAGTGATAGAGTTGATGTTGAACGTACCCAGCATAACCTCTGAAGCTTCCTGAGCGGTCTCAGTGGACACATGGTGAACCTTCCCATACTGCGGAGGCCTCTGGTTGTTATTCGGAAGCTGAGGGGTCTGCTGATTCATCTTGTTATCTGGACAGTTGTACGACATGTGCCCTTCTTTCCCACATATGAAGCACCTTGTAGGCATGTTGGGACCACCATTCCTCAAAGGAGTGTTGTTGGGGGCGGTGAGATGTGAAGCCTGACTATTATTGGGGCGCTGCTACTGGTGTGAGCGTTGATTCCCATTCCCACTCTACTGGTTCTGACCATGATTCCTCTGATGGACTGATCCTTGGAACCTCTGCCTGAACCCTTGGTGGAAGTTGGAGCGGAAATGTGAGTTACTACCAGATCCTTGTCCACTCATCTTCCTCTTCTTATCTTGTGCCAGACGTTCACTATCTAGCACAATTGCAGTGTTCACCAACTCCTCAAAAGTGTCATACCTATTGCCCTTCAGTTGCAGTCTGAGTTCATAATAGATACCATTGAGAAAATGTTGCCGTTTATCAACGTCCCTCATAACTTCATGGGGAGCATAACGAGCCAATTCCTCAAACTTAGCATGGTACTCGCTCATGGTCATCGAGCCCATTCTGAGATTCTGGAACTCCTCGGCCTTCTGTTCTATCAAACCCTCGGGGATGTGGCGAGCCAAGAAATCCTCTTTAAACCTGTCCCAGGTGATAGCAGGAGCATTATGGGGACGTACAGCCTGGTATGAGTCCCACCAGTTATGGGCAGCTCCCTGGAGTTGTCCCGTAGCATACAACACCTTCTCAGCATCATTGCACTGAGCCAGGTCTAACTGCCTCTCCACAGCACGCAACCAGTCATCAGCATCTAAGGGATTTGTAGTGTGGGTAAACACAGGAGGATGACCTTGCATGAACTCCCTGCATTTATCCCTTGGTGGTTGGGCGTGTGGTAGCCCTCCAGCTTGCATGGTCTGTACAAACCGAGTCATGGTCTGCATCATCTGCATTTGTGCCTCCATTACTTCCTCATTAGTGATATGACCAGCACCACGGCCACGGCCTCTAGCACCACGGTTACCTCTTCCTCCCCAAGCAGCCATCTGTATTCCAACAAAATCAAAGCTTAGAGTTATTCAGATTACAAATCACTTATATAATCATAAGGATTGCAAAACTAAAAATTCTGGACGAGCTTCAATTTCAGCAGTGCATAAAAACCTTCATAACTCAAGATCCAGATGTCGAAACAGGATGTTCTATATATGGTTGGAAAGATTACAAAATTATCTACAACTTCTATTCAGACCATTTTACCAGATTCTGTCATCTAAGCTATCGAATTAACTCAATAATAGGAACTGTTCAGACATTCCAGACAGCATGTTACATCAAATTATAATGAGCATAACTTCCAACTCAGAACTGATATTGACCTGATTCTTGTGGGACTTGTTAGATAAATAAGTCTAGTTTTGTCCAGTAAAATCTCATAGGTATTGGAATAACCAATTTCAAGATATAACCAAGATATCACTGACTGCACAGAGGACAGCAAAGCGAGAGACAGGATAAACCAACCCAAACTTAATTTATTCAAACTTTAACCTTAATATACTTAACTAAGGAACTTGCGGACAGGCCCACAAAGCTCCAGCAATCACACAAAAATCTAAATCATCAATATTACATAATCATAACTCATCAAGCACTCAAAGTTCACAAACACTAGCATGACACGACTCAACTTGACTCACGATACTAATAACGTGCTATTACATAGGGTTTTTAAACTAAGGTCGAAGCTCATGGTCTAGCGGTTCATAAATCTTTGGTTGCCCAGTCATGGTTCTGAGCCTATCAATCTCTTTTTGCTTCTCCTTAAGCTTCTGCTCCAGCTGCTCCACCGTGCTTACCATGTTCTGATGCTTGAGCATCATGTCACACGCAAAGTGTGCCAATTCCCGTGACTCAGGTGGCAAATCATGAGGAATCTTCATACCCCATCCAGCTTCCATTCTATGATCAGCGCGAGGCAAATAACAAAATTCATCGTCTCGCATATGTCCAAAGCGGTGACCATGGAGAGCAATCCATGCTGTAAAAGCAGCACCCTCTATGCCATCCTCTTGAGTTGGTCTGGGGCCATGATGCTCATAGATCATCTCAATGTTGTAGGCGCTCTGCATCACTCCTAGAGAACATATAGCCACATTCGTCTCCCAGTAAGTACCTTCCAACGGATGAGTGTGTTGAAAGCAAGTGTACTGCACAGCGGGGTCCCAATCAGCATAATAGTCACGGAGAAGCTTCATGAGTCGAAGGTGCGATCTGGTGTGGCACTCTGGTACGTGAGAGATATTCACAGTCCATCCCATAGGAGCATGCGGTCCACCTCCTCCAGCAGAACCACCAGCAGACGGCGGTGGGGATTGACCAGCATCTTGGACTGCTTCTAGCTCTTCTTCTTCAGAAGCTTCTATTGGTTCTTCTTCTTCAGCTTGAGGTGATGGAGGCACCGGGGTTGGTGATGGCGGAACAGCTTCCCTAGTCTCCAGGTGGGTGAACAGATCACGATATGCAGCAGCAGTCATGCGGCGAGTATACGGAGGCATCTACAAGATTTAGACATGAGTTAGAGTAGAGTCAAGATTTTCTCAATAGAGTAAGTATAAGAGCATAAAAATTTATAAAATAACAAGGTTAAAGTTAGGAAGCATGAAACTAGTGAAGTAAAGGTGACCAATAACGACCATTCTATCTAGGCTTGCGTCCTACAGTCAACACGACTCTGATACCAACTTGTCACACCCCATTATTAAGGATAATAATAGAATGCATGAATAGCCTTATATGCGCCCCAGGAACAGTCGCACATATAAGATGACAAATTGTAAAGAGTATCATCACCTTGTTTATTACATAACGTACCAATATTTATTACAGAGTCTTGCGCTTAAACAATAAAATCTAAGATCAATCCTGGCGGAAGCATCCCCACAGAGACATGTCGACTGGTGAACACCAAGCCTAGTACTCATCATGATAGCTCACATCCCAGCCTTCATCTGTTACCCATCCGGGATTTTCCAAAATTAAGAATAAAACAAGCGTAAGTACACAACCGTACTCAGCAAGCATAACATGGGTTAATGAGGCTCAAATAAGCTGACACTGTTTGACTGCATTAGCTTTTATAGGTTATCATATTGATCAATTATGCAGCATCAAGGTAGCAAGTGTTTCCCAAAACCATCATGATCAACGTGACATAAATGAATAATAAACATAACAACAACTGTATGAACAATTTAACATGACAAGAGAGATCATCATTAGTGTAAGGAGTTCCAAGGCCGCTCGTGTCCTTGAGCAAGGCTAGTATACCAGTTTATTAAACTCCGCGCAGAGGTGTACACTTTCACTGTGAGCCGTGAATTGCCCTTTCGCCCGAAGCCCGTCGACCTCTTAGCCCACTACCAAGGAGGACCGGCAGGGTTCACTATGAAGCCTTTCAAAGGTTCGTCTAACACGTTAGGGCCACTGAGGTTTATGTGCCCTACGGATGTAGTATCCCCCCTTCTGATGGCACACGACCGCAGCCTATACACATACAGACAGAGGTCCAACTACACCCAACCTGAAATACACCCCCCTTGCGCCATAAAGGGAACCGCTAACATGCTAGAAAAGGTCCTCATACTGAGCTAAAACCAGAGCCATATAGCCCTCACAGTTGTACTATAAATCCCGGAAGGTACGTTACTGATTAACCCTCAGGTAGTTAAAAGTCATTATTACTGTTCATGGCATAATTACTCATCAAGTCATAGGATCATGATATCATTAAGCACTAGCATCTTGGCTACCCAATGCAACCCAAAAGGTTCAAGAAATCAGGATATCAAAGCTAGTTATAAACTCTAGGTTATCAAACAAACACATGCACATGTATTGTTATTTTAGTGAGTAGGTAACAAGGAAGATCCATACTATATTTGCCTTGGTTCACGAAGTCCTGCTAAACCTATTGATCCTCAGAAAACCCTTGCTCAACAAAATCCTCAACAAAACCTATAAATCCCGGAAGGTACGTTACTGATTAACCCTCAGGTAGTTAAAAGTCATTATTACTGTTCATGGCACAATTACTCATCAAGTCACAGGATCATGATATCATTAAGCACTAGCATCTTGGCTACCCAATGCAACTCAAAAGGTTCAAGGAATCAGGATATCAAAGCTAGTTATAAACTCTAGGTTCTCAAACAAACACATGCACATGTATTGTTATTTTAGTGAGTAGGTAACAAGGAAGATCCATGCTATACTTGCCTTGGTTGACGAAGTCCTGCTGAACCTATTGATCCTCAGAAAACCCTTGCTCAACAAAATCCTCACCGTCTGAACTCGACGTTACAAACAACACCCGACAATCCAATTGAGCACACATACACGAAGCAAACAAAGAGCCATTAGAGAAACAGTACACCAACATCAGCAAAACAAAATAAAATGCTTATAAAACCATTCTACTCGATCCTACGATCACACAGACGTCAAGTTCACTGAAATCGGAATTATAACGGCGAAGTTATGGATTTTCAAAGATTTCCTATAGATAAATAAATACATCTAATGTAGGCTAAAAAATATAAAGTTTTTAAAATACTTCAAAAGTAGAACCATTGCGTAGATTATGAAATTATGAATCTAACGCAATTTGAATGGACCAAATCGGAGTTAAAACGTGAAAGATATAAACCTTTAAAATTAATGGCAAAACTGTAATTAGGTGAAAACGTTTTTCTGAAACTGAAAGAAAAAAATACGTTTTCCAGAGGAGAAAACGTATTCTGGAAGCTATTATAAGGAAAAATACGCTTTCCAGTGGACAAGCGTATTTTAGATCTGTTAAGCAAGAAGTACGTTTTTCAACGGAGTAAACGTATTCTGCCGAAAACGCCGAGGGCTCTTAATTAAATAAGCCAGAACTCGAGGGGTTTTCTGCAAAGTTACCACACGACGGCCGGCCGAATCAAAACCGACGGCGCAGATTCAAAATGACAAAACGGACAACCGATCGGACCACCGATCGGCCAGGAAAAACCCGACACGGCGGCTGCCATCGCCGGCGACGAAGGAGTTCGCCGGCGTTCGCACAGGTAACGATTCCGGCCACCATTTGACATGGAACCGGTGCCGTTCGATAGAGGAGCTTACACCGCGCTCACCTATGGAGAAGATGAAGACCGAGGCGAGGCGGGGACGGCGGGTGGCTCGGAGCGGCGGACGGCGGCCGACTGCGCAAGGTGGAGGTCCAGGTTAGACGGATTCAAGCCAAATTGAAGGTACCTTCGTGCTGAGGGGTTCATGGTGAAGCTAAAGGCCAACTTACACCAATAAATGTCCAATGGTTGCGGCAGAATTCAAAGTCCGGCGGTGTCAATGGCGGCGGCTAGGGTTTCGTCGATTGCGGCGACTCAATGAAACCGAAAGCGGCGGTGACTTAGGGTTGCGGGTAGGGGATTGCGGCGCGGAGTCAAGGCTTAAATAGCCTAAGGTCAAGGGAAGGGACCGGCGTGGCACGGACGTCGAGTCGGTCGGTCGCGCGGGATCGGGCTCGGAGTCCCGACTCGCGTCCCGGTCGGATGAAGGAGAAGGCGGCGCGGGGTCCACCTGTCGGCGACAGCACGAGAGAGGAAGGACGCGGTCGCGCGGTGTCATGGTGGGCTGGCGACCGGTCGGCCCAAGAGGGAGAGAGGAGCGGAGGCGCCGGTTGGGCCGCTCAGGCTGCCGGGCCAAAATTGGAAATAAAGAGGAGAGGGAGAAGAATTTGCTTTTCATTTATTCAAATATTTTTTCAAATGGATTTTTGAATTCAAACTCAAATTCAAACTGCACCTAATAAAAATATGCACCAGCATGAATGCTTAAGCAAGTTTCTACCCCATTTTCATAAAACCTTTACTTTGCCTATTTAATTATTTTCCAAAAAAAATGCATTTTGCCTATTTTTGTAATCCTTAAAAATTAGGGTTGTTACATGGCCATGGAGGTCTGTTCTACACAGAACCAAACCAGACTTGGTGGAAGTCGTAGCACACCATAGTCAACACACGCAATGCCCAACTGCATCTCCTTAACCACGACACTGAGGAAGCCAACAATACACTGAGCAAATCCATCTTGGACTGAGCCTTTGGCATCAATGAATGGAAGTGTGCCCCTGGAGAAATCATATATACCATTCATGACAGCAGAAAGTCCTTGCATCTGTAATGTTGGTACGTACTGGGCAGCATCAGGTGGATCGTCCTCCATTGCCAGACCATAGAAGTGAATTGCTAGAGCACAAGTATTTTCAATATACCAATGACGCTGATAGAATAAATACAGACCAAGCATATCAGTAATCTCAGCGACATTTAGAGCATGTGAAAGATCTTGCTTGTTAGCAAACACAAGCAACACAACATCACATGACTTATCCTCATTCAACACTCTGAACTTGAATCCCTTTCCTTGGCTTAGCACCGATAAGACACTCACAAGTACTCTTGTATAACTTCCCAGGTATTGCCCAGCAAGTAATGGCATGACATGCATACAACTCACCTTGCACTTACTACGTGAGCAACTAACTGAATCATCCACCAGTGCCGTCAGATTTGGCATTGTAGTGTTCATCCTGCTTCATACAGCTGGACTTTGTACTCAGAAAGGGCCAACACTTGATCACATAGCTCGCTGGTATTTAGTACCACAGAAAGGCCACTTATCGGCTTGTGGAAGACTGCATCTGGATTTAATAATTTGCCCTCATTCTGAACTGAAACCAGAAAATGATCCCTATTAGCAGCTAAAATATCATGCATAAGGATTGGGCACACAACAATTTGCAACACGCTTCCGCTACTTGACAATGATGTCTCCAAGTACACAGGGGCTGCATAACCACAGAAAAATCGCCAAGTGATTGGCCTCAGATGGACTGCAGCACCCTTGATCTCAATCAACATAAGTGGTGACCTTGGAGCTTCAACAACCAGTTGAGCTGAGAACAACAAGAATTGCACCGGACACTGACTAATCTGATGCCCAATCTTCCTCTGAAGACCATGTATTTCAATTGCCCAATAGAACATGATAACACCAAAGGAGAATGCATGGGTATAGTCGGCGATGTACCTCAGCAACATTTGGCCGGGCTCCCCAAGAGTGCTCACCGCGGAAGATGCTGATAACACACGCTCAAAGCTTTTATCGACCTTGCCGGACTTCCATGTTGGAGCAGAACTGCTCATTGCCGTGACCATCATGGAAATGTAACCACTGCTGCAATACAACGAATACCTGGTAGGCACGCAGTCATCACTTTTTGCTAGTGGCGTGAGGAAGTAGGAGCTGGCCCCTGAACCCAGCGGCGTCGGCAGTTTTCCCCACAGACAGTGTGTACAGAGCTGACGCAGCGTTCCCGTCGGGGGTGAGCGTGGACGTGAGTTGCGCGTAGAAGTTGCAGGTCCATGGCAGCACTGGCTCGTGCTGGAGGAGCACCGAGGCTGACGCAGAATCCATTGCCGCGCTAAAGTAGCCCCTTTTTTTTATGTGTAATATATATGTGTTTTTGTATTAAGTGTGTAGTGTAATATGTTTTAGATAGTAAATTATTTATTTAAAATTTTTATTTAGTTTTATTGATTTTTACTATATTTAATTACTAAAATATGATTGTATGTGGTCTGTGATATAAATTTTAAAATTATTTTGTTTTTTGGACGACGAAGTAGGGGTGCAAAATATTTTAGTGGGCTTTAGGGTGGTTCTGGTTTGTTTAAGAATTTTCTATTTTTTTGAAAGGAAAAGTGCTTATTTTAGTTTTTCTAGGTATATTTGTTGTGTATCCGTACCAATTCCTATATGAACAGTAAATGTACCCGATGTTTGGGTACGTTTCTCAGGAGCGCGTAGCAATTCATGCATGAACAGTAAAAAACAGTGACTTTTGGAGCGATTTTAGCCGTCCGATCGAGATCCAACGGTCTAGATTTTTTTTTAACGTGGCCACATCCCTGCGAAGGCGACCACGAGCCCGCGGCCCATGTGCTCGGTGGCCGTGGCACTAGCGGCGACCTCAGCGCGCACCCACCAGAGCGCCGCTGCGTCGTGCCGCGCGGACATGGCAGCCTGGTTGAAACGTGGCTCGGACTCCCGCGCAGCGCGAGCAGAGATGAGGCAAACGAGGCCGGTGAAGCGTGCCAGCACGCCCGCAGGGACGACATCTGTGACATCGAAGCAGACGTTGCGGATGCTCAGCTTCCTTTTGATGGCGATGATGACGTGCGCGTCGTGGCTGCGACCAAGGGCCGAGCACCTCGCGGACGACGCGCGTGGGGAAGCTAAGGTGACTTGCGACCGCACCCCGGCGCGGATGGAGAGGAGGGAGCCGACCGCGCACTCGCGCGAGACGTGGTCCTTGATGACGGGCGTGAGGTTGACGACCGAGAGCACGGAGGTCGCGCCCTGGCTGCTCCCGGAGGCGGGGACGCAAGCTTCTCGAGGGCAGCGGGGCAGGCGCCGTGGACGCGGGCGAGGGTGGGTCGGAGAAGTCGAGCCGGCATTGCTGCTGGCCCACGTGGTGGAGCTTCGCGAGCTCTTCAGCTCGCTGTGGAACCAGCGTGTGCGCGCGTACACCGGCCTCTCGCATGTGCACAGCGCGGCGCTGCCGGGGTCGGAGACGAACCGTGTGGAGATAGAGGAAAATCGATGACAATGGGCATTAACTCCTTCCAGATGCGGAGGACGGCGGCCCGCTGCGAGACCTCAGAGGCCGGCGGCGCCAAGGCGGACGCGGTGGAGCTCGCCATGGCTAGCGAAGCCAAGGTGGGCGCAGAGGGGCTCGCCACGGTTGGCGGAGTCGATACGGGCGTAGAGGAGCACACCGCTGTCGACGAGGCCGAGGCGGACGCAGAGGAAAACGCCACGGACGGCGAAGCCGAGAAGAACACCGCGGCCACAGAGGAGTACGCCGCTGCGGGTGAAGCCGAGGCGGACGCGGATCGTTGAGGACAGCCACGAGGAAGTCGCGAGCGCGCGGGGCGAGCGAATCGCAGACGAGCGCGGAGACGACGGCCTTGAGCTCCTCGTCGCCGGTGGATGGAAGGACCTTCTCATTCAGCTCCACCTCCTCCAGCTCCTTGCCGGGGGCAGGGATGTACTCGTGCTCGTCAGGCTTGGAGATGGTGGGGAGGGGAACGGGCACACTGAAGACGACGACGCAGTCCTCGGTGGATGGAAAGGCGCAGGCAGCCTCGATCGCGACGGAGACGGACTGCTTGGGCGCTGGCGTTCGCGGAGTCGGCTTCTCGGCCGCTTGGATCTGGATCGGGTACACCTTGGGCTCGATGCCCTCGGTGGCCGCAGTGTCGAGGGCGAGCTACTCCATGACTGGCGGATGCGAGGCAGCGTCGAAGGTGGCCGGCTGGATGTCGCGCTTCTCCATGCCACGAGCAGGCTCCTCGAACTCTCCGCCCAGTTGTCAGCCACGACGCGCGCGTCGAAGGCGTGCTGCTCGTTCCGAGCATGGGTCGATTGCGGGAACAGCCACCCCAGTTGTCGGCGACCACAACGGCATTGAACGACGCCGCAGGGGTCCGCTCGGGGATGTCGACGCAGGGCTGGACGGCGGCGTCGCGCTGCTCCTGCAATCCTGGTACCTGGAGAGGCGCTGCTCCAACCGGGCCGCAATCTCGTCGAATCTCCTGAGCATCTCATCGAAGGAAAGCTTGACTGACGGATCTATGGCGAGGATCGGAACGGAGATGATACCAATGTTAGCCACCCGAACCGAATTGCCCTGAATTCAGATACAAGTAACAACTACTAGTATAATATTAAGGTAGAAGATGAACAGTAACTAAGATAAAAGGTAATTGTTGGTTGATAATTTGGTTGATGTCGTTCTGGACTCCACCAATCCCCTTTTGTATCCACTTGCGCCAGGCTGCAATGAGTTGTACTGGGCTTGGGCATCGTGAGGTAGTGCTGACTGGGCTTCGGCCCATCTGGAAGGTAGATGGTCACTGACAATCTCCATTCTCCAAGCCACGTCTCATCAATCTTCACTTAATGACGTGTGTGATTTGAAACGGTCCTGTCAAATTAAGCATGTGCGTCCTACTCTGCTACAATACACGTCACATGTGGTGCGAAAAAGTCAAATCGTTTATCTGATCTCCTGCCATGTGTGCAAGATTTAGGTGGTACTGATGCAGACATGGCTAGCTGCCTAGCTATGTACTACTACCTCACAAGTTATTAATAGTAACATCTTAACTCAGTAGTCCAACAGGTCTATTAGTGTTAACTGCAGAACTTACTATTTGAAGGTAGGTACGAAAATGTTGCAGATGTGGTTGACTCCTTTTCTCTCTGCCTGTGTTGGAAACAGAAATGGATCTGGTCCGTGGGTCAACCTTGAGCTTTGAAGGCATAGAAGCAAGAAAGCCCAACGCTGAAGTCTCAAGCCATGGAAGCCAGTTAAGAAACCAAGCACTGTATGTTGACCCAACTGTGGATGAGTTAAGATCAGAGCTGGATGTTCCTTGCAGTGCCAAAAAGTGTAGGATATTGGCATGGACTCCTGTTTCTTCCATAAGCACCTGCTAGGAGTTTATGTGTTTTTATAGTTCACAACAGTTAGCCTTGTCTGATTAATCCTTGATTAGAAGGAATAAAGAGGGGATTGACCGGTATTTTGGCGGGATAAAATCCTCATAAACACTTTTAGATTGAGGATTAACCGAACAAGCTCTCAAGAAGATGTTTAACAAATCTATTGAAGGCTCTTTTTTTCCCTTTGGTTTGATAATAAAAAACCAAATTAGAAAGTTGTTTTAAGGAGTTTTTTAAGATGGCCAGACTGAGGACGTTTTGGAGCCCACCAATCCATATTACTGGGCCGATGAAGCAGAAGTTCAGGGCAACAAAGAACGGGTAATTTAGTGGGCGGCATGGGCCCATCTGCCCTACTGCACCGGGCCTACATTCTTCCGGCCATGGGCCTCTTTCAATCCTGATTTGCCAACAAGGCCATCGAGGGAGGCCAACAGGGCTGTCTGCCCGTCTCCATAGTTATAGGGCTTCGGCCGAATGGGTCCATTTAGGCTGTTACAGAGTTTTTCTTTTCGTTTGTAGCATATAATCGACGAGAACGTACTAAAATACTAAAAACAAAAAAGGAGAGATAGTAATACTGCTTCCCAATAATTTTCAAAACCATCTCTAAATCTTGAATGTTTTAGCAAAATTGAAACAACAACTCTCCAACAACTTCCAAATCTTTCGACTTTTGGAAAACCGATTCAATGGTGCGGAGATATAATTTTATTGGTCTACTAATTATTTATTAGGGCAATATTTCACTAGCTATTTTTGTGCGCACATTTTGGGGAGAGATTATTAAAATTGTTACAAAAAAATAATAAATATTCTCATAATTTTTAGCCGTTTGAAAAACATATTGCTTTTTTAAAAAAACAAAAAAAAATTGTCTAGAACTATTATATATGCACTAGGAGGGATTGTCCTACTCCATCGATCCTAAAATAAGTGCCTCACTTTTCAAAAAATAAATCCTTTGGTAACTTAATAATATATAAAAATGTGTTTATAGTTCTGATGCCTAATGAATATTAGTGTTAAATAATACAAAATATATTTTCTTAATAAAGATAAAACTATTAGGGGACAAAGATATTAACAATATTTTCTATAAAGTTTGTTAAACTTCATTTCTCAGAAGTACTAGAAAAATTTGAAGGCTTTTTTTTGTTTACTGTAAAAGTCCTTACATAGATGATTTTTCATCAATTCAATCAATCAATTAATGAAAATGAAAACACAAAAGTCTCCTCTTTGGAGACATTGGTTTGACCAGCTTTTCCAACCGTCACTCGCTACCGGTCCTTCCTCACCCCTGTATTCGCTCCTCCAAGCCGCCGCTCCCCTGTCTCCACCAAAACGCTACCCGCCGCTGTCGCCGCCGCTCCGTATCGCCGTCCTCCCGTCAGGTAGCAAGCAGGGATGGCTGGCAAGGGCGACGGCCCGGCTGTCGGGTTCGACCTGGGCACCTCGTACTCTTGCGCGGCGTCTGGCAGAACGACCGCGTCGAGATCATCGCCAACTACCAGGGCAACCGCACCTCCCCCATCCTACGTCGCCTTCACCGACTCCGATCCGAGCGCCTCACCGTGATGCCGCAGAGAACCAGGTCGCCGTGGAAACCATCAATGCCGTCGTTGGTGAGCTGACCTTGACCCCCTCTCCTACGCCCTCCATCGTACTGAACTGCTGATGATCCCTACTCTCTTGCTTGTTGGGTTGGATTAGATCTGGTGATTTTGTCTCCCATTCTAGCTCAGCTTGTACTGATTTTTGCCGTAGGCCAGTACAAAGTTCTTGATTTCTCACGGAATCCCTGCTCGTTTAGCTTATCACTTTAGAGTACTTTGGATGGATCTGTAGCTTGTTGCTAGTTACAAGCCTCAGAGCTGCTGGATCTGTGCGCCTGCTTAGTTCAGTTGACGCCGTTGGGATTATTTATCCATGTTGACTCTTGTTTAGTCTATTTGTCTACTTAACAGAAAGGAAATAATTGTTTTTATACTTAGATTGCGACACCATTTGTCTCCACGTGCTCTGTTTGGCTATTGTGTGTAACCCAGAAGAAAAAAATTTCACATTTTTAGTTTTTATAAAGGGGGCAAATGAGGATACTATATCCATAACACTACATCATGCACTACCATACCATCTGGCCTCCCTCACACACACGCAAACAAAAAAAATAAATAAGTCATTTTTGTATCTTTTTGTTTTGGAGCCAAAGCAATCCAACAGTTAGCTTAATTTCAACAGTTTGGCCCTTTCGAGAGTTTATTTTCTTCTGTTTTTTGTACAACCCATGATGTAAATGCACCTGTTTGCTGAAAAATTCAGTTATCATTCAAAACACAATCACCATATTTTGACCGAGGTTGCATGCTTTTGCTTAAGGCATTGTTTTAATATGTGAGAAGCATTGGGCATTCTTGCAATTTGGTATCCGACACATGGCCTTTTTTATGCTATATGCGGCTGGAAATATAGCAATTAGCTAGGAGGAATGGATTTTGCGACACTAGCTGCTCTTTAATTAGCCTCCTATGATATACAAGTTTACATTCTAACATTCTCCTTTTAGTGTTGTGTAAACCTACTACCCTGGTGCTTGTTCTTGGCTCTAGACTAGAATAAACACACATAAACAATCTGCAATTGATCTAACCATTGGCCTGCTGTATGCTCATTGAAGCGTGTATCGTTCTAGCTGTTTCCCTCAGTTGTGAACTTAACATTCTCATTAGTTCTTTAATCAGAAGTTTGTAGTCCACATGATTTAAATTAATGTTACCTCCTACCATTTGTAGTGCTGTTGGCCACTTCTGAATATATTATACTTGCAATAGATAGTTACTAGTCCTTGTATTAGCATTACATGATGTTTTACTTCCCTGTAGGAAGTCTATGCTGATATGTACTGGTGATTTTCTTTATTATTAGATTAGAGATATTTCATTTATATTTACAAAAAGTTATACTCAGTTACTGACACATAATATCCTTTCTGCAGATGCTAAGCAGCTCATTTGTGGGAGACTTACAGATATTCCTGTACAGAGTGACATTAACCTCTGGCCTTCAAGGTTATTTCGGGGCCTGGTGACAAGCCCATGATCGTTGTTCAGTACAAGGGTGATGAGAAGCAGTTTCTGCTGAAGAGACCTCATGGTTCGGTTCTCAGCAAGATGAGGGAGATCACTGAAGCTTACCTTGGTAAACTATCAAGAACGCAATCGTCATTGTTCGATCCTGGCTACTGGGGTAATTGCTAGTCTAAATGCCATGTGTATCATCAATGAGGGACTGCAGCAGCCATTGCTTATGGTCTTGACAAGAAGGGTTTCAGCATTGGTGAGAAAAATGTTCTTATATTTGACCTTGCAGGAGGTACTTTTGATGTCGTCCTTCCCACCACTGAGGAGGGTGTAGACACTCACCTTTGTGGTGAGGGCTTTGACAACCGAATGATGAACCACTTTGTCCAAGAGTTCAAGGGGAAGAAGAAGAAGGATATCACTGGCAACCCAGGGCTCTCAGGAGGCTGAGGACATCTTGTGAGAGGGTGAAGAAGACTCTGTCCTCCATAGTGCAGAGTGCAGACCACCATTGAGATTGACTCACCACTATCAACCATGCCAGGTTTGAGGATCTCAACATGGATCTGTTCAGGAAGTCTGTGGAGCCTGTTGAGAAGTGTCTCAGCGATGCAAACATGGACAAGAGTTCTGTGCGTGATGTTGTCCTTGTTGGTGGTTCCACTAGAATTCCAAAAGTGCAACAACTTTTCAATGGTAAAGAGCTGTGCAAGTGCATCAACCCAGATGAGTCTGTTGCCTACGGTACTTCTGTCCAGGCTGCTATCACGAGTGGTGAGGGCAATAATGAGAAGGTTCAGAACCTCCTGCTGTTGGATGTTACCACCACTTTTTCTTGGTCTGGAGATGGCTGGAGGTGCATGACCATTATGATCCTGAGGAACACCACCATACCCACCAAGAACGAGCAGGCCTTCTCTATCTATTCAGAGAACCGGCCTGTTGTCCTTGTTCAGGTGTATGAGGGTGAGAGGATCTGGAACCGGGACAACAACCTACTCGGCAAGTTTGTGCTCTCTGGCATCCTTTCGGCACCCAGGGGTGTTCATCGGATCACGGTTTGATTTGATATTGATGCCAATGGTAGAATGCCTCTGCTGATGATAAGACACTGGCCAGAAGAACAAGATCACTATCACAAACGACAAGGGCAGGCGGTACAAGGAGATTGAGAAGATGATCCAGGATGCTGAGAAGTACAATTCTGAAGATGAGGAGCACAATAAGAAGGGTGATGTCACACTCCACTTTTAAGGATAAAAGTAGAATGCATAAATAGCCTTATATGCGTCTTAGGAACAGTCGCATATATAGGATGACAAATTACAAAGAGTATCATCACCTTGTTTATTACATAGCGAACCAATATTTATTACAGAGTTGTGCGCATAAACAATACATAACCAAGATATCTTTATTGCGGAAGCTCCACACAGGGACACGTCAACTGGTGAACACCAAGCCTAGTACTCATCACGATAGCTTTCATTCTAACCTTCATCTGTTACTCATCCGGGATTTTCCAAAATTAAAAGTAAAGCAAGCGTAAGTACACAACCGTACTCAACAAGCATAACATGGGTTAATGAGGCTCAAATAAGCTGACACTGTTTGACTGCATTTAGCTTTTATAACTTAATCATATTAAAGCATAGCATCAAGGTAGTGATAATTTCCATATTCTCATGATCAAATAACATTAACCAGTGTGTAGCAATAACGACATTAAGATGCACATATTAACAATTTGAGAACCATTATCTTTTGTAAATGTGTCAAGGCCGCCCTAACCGAAGGGCACGGACAATATATTGATTTAAACTCTGATCAGAGGTGTACACTTTCACTGTGAGTCATGTTTTGCAACTTAGTGAACTTATAACTTCCAAACCACCACAAAACATATAAAGCCTCCTATAGGTTCTCCTAACCAATCAGAGATATGGAAATACCATTGTGTTAGGAACTCCCCTTTCAATATGGCACACACCTATCCGGCTATACTCATAAGGACAGAGGCAGTCCTAAACCCCAACTTTCAGACCACCAACTAGCTAGAAAAGGGCCTACAAGTGACTAGAGCCAGAGCCATATAGCCCTCACAGCTGTACGGATTCTCCATGATAAATCACTTATAGACAAAAGTCCATGTTTGTTAAAAGTCATCGTTTTCGTTAATAGCATAACACACATTAAGTTATAAGATCATGACCATTAGAGCACTAGCATCATAACTACCCAATGCAACTCAAAAGGTTCAAGGAATCAGGATATCAAAGTTAGTTATAATCTCTAGGTCATCAAAGACACATGCAAATGAATGATTATTTATAGTGAATAGGTAATAAGGATGGTCCATGCTATACTTGTCTTGATTCACAAAGTCCTGCTGATCCTCAAAATAGCTTTGCTCAGCAAAAACCTCACCATCTGAACTCGACATTAACAATCAACACCAGACAATCCAATCGAGCATACATACACGAAGCAAACAAAGAGTTATTAGAGGAACAGTACATCAATGTCATCAAAACAGAATAAAAAGGTTATAAAACTATTCTACTCGCTTCTACGATCACACAGACATCAAGTTCACCGAAATCGGAGTTATAACGGCGAAGATATGAATTTTTAAAGATTTCCTGTAGATAAATAAATACTTTAAATATAGGCTAAAAATATAAAGTTTTTAAAATACTTCAAAAGTAGCACCACTGCATAGATTATGAAATTATGAATCTAACAAAATTTGAACGGACCAGATCGGAGTTAAAACATAAAAGTTATAAGCTTTTAAAAATAATGGCAAAACTGTAAATAACTGCTGTGTGGCAGACTCGTAATTACCATCATCTTCCACCTCTGGCTGTTGAAGATCGTGGCCATGGCAGCCATGGTGCCGCTGCACCAGCGCCGGAGGCAAGGGGCCTCGGCCCTGGCCTGCTGGACGGCCGGTGGCGTCCGGCTACGGCCTGCGGCGACCTGTTACGGCCGGCTGCGGCCGACTGCGCCCGCTACGGCTGGCAGCGGCGGCCAGATGCGGCCGGTGGCGGCCAGAAGCGGCGCGCGGGAGATGGAGGACCACGGCTCTCGGCCGGGACTTGGCCGGCCGGCAGCGGCCGACTTTGGCCGGGGGCTGCTGGCTGTGGCTGGCTGCGGCCGGCAGCTGCCGGCTGTGGCCGGCTAGGGTTGGCTGTATGCGGCTAGGGTTGGCTACGTGCGGCTAGGGTTGGCTAAGGGGCCGCGGCTGGCCCTCTTTATAGCCGGCGGGGAACCGGTTGGGCTAAAGCCGCTGGGCTTGGCCCGTTGGGCGGGCTGTGGCTACCTATAGCCGCTGGTGGCCGGGCTAGGCTGGCTATGGCCAGCCAGGTTTCGCCATAACCGGCTGGAATTGGCCGGTCTTGGCCAGGGATGGCCAGAGAGGGCCCAAGGTGGCCGGGGGAGGCTATGACTGCTTTTGGCCGCTGTGGCCAAGCTAGTGCTGGCTATGGCCGGCCGAAGTTCACCGTGGCCGGCTGGAAGTGGCCACATGTGGCTGTAGTTGGCCATGGTTGGCCAGATGAGGTTGTGTGAGGCTAAGTGTGGATCAAGCTAGGTAGGGGCTGGTCAAATCAAGCTAGGATGCCTTGAGGATGGCAAAGGGTTGCTAGACCGGACTGCTGCTGGCCCTACTATACTTCTGACGGCCAAGTTTGGCCACTGGTGGCCGGCTGCGGCTACTGCTAGCCTGGCCGAGGTGGCCATGTCCGGCTAGGGCTGGCCAGTTAAGGCTAGGATAGGCCAAAGCAAGCTAGGTTGGGCCAGAATAGGCTAGGGTAAGCCAGGGATGTCTAGAGACTGAACTAGGCCTGCTAGAGCTAGGTAGAGGATGGTGTCTTATTAGAGCGATGGTCAACACTATAGAGGGAAAGGAAAGGCTCTCTCTCTCTATCTATGCAAGAGAGGGTTTTCTGAAAACGTTTTCCAAAACCTTCTTGAGGCAAACTTGGGTTTTCAAAGCTTTATTTTTAAACACGAAAAGAACCTAGCCGTGTCTTGCTCAGGTTTTAGAAATTCTTTTTTAAACACCAGCAAAACAAAACAAGGCACCAAGCACAAACCCATCTTTATTATCTTCGTAAAAGTTTTAAAGCCATACTTTTCATCATTTCATAATGATAGCAAAAGAATAAAGTATTGGCTAATTTTAAAGAAATTAGTAAATCCTTTAGTTTATTTAGTGTTTTTGGTTCACATCCCAAAATTGAAATTTTGAGGTGTGACAGGCGAGTTGATGGAACCATCACCATCAGAAAATTGCCTCCATGTTCGACGCAGCTGACAAGAAGATTGAGGATGCAGGTGATGAAGCCCTCCAGTGGCTTGATGGCAACCAGCTTGCTGAGGTGGATGAGTTTGAGGACAAGATGAAAGAGCTCGAGGGCATCTGCAGCCAGCCCTATTATCGCCAACATGTACCAGGTTGCCGGTGCTTACATGGCGGCTGGTGGCATTGATGAGGATGCACCATCTGGAGGCAGCGGCGCTGGCCCGAAGATTGAGGAGGTTGACTAAGTGTGGAACAATGGTTGGTGCTACCCTTCACTACGTCTTTTTTTATGCTAGTGGTTCATTCTTGTATCCTCGGATTTAACGGACCATTATGATGGGCTAGTTAATTGTTATTTCTTTGCATGCTTATTTCATCATCTTACATTATTATCCATTCATGTGTGGTTTCCCTGGTTTTGAATAGCTTGGTCGGTTTGTGTTGCCTGCTATTTCATTGGGTATATTCACCAGTGGCGAAGCTGAAACAGAATTTATGGTGGTGCACACAAGCATAGCCTTGCATTGACATCACCGTTTGAGAGCTTATTAACATGGTCAAAATAGGATATTTAATGCTACACTATCTTTCTACCCTGGTGCCGGTGCACCACCGTAGACGAACGTGGCTTCGCCCCATATTCTGACCAGGTTAAAATGCCTGCTTCTGTCTGTGTGTCAGTGAAAATGTCCAGCAAGGGAAATCATTCTCTGGTAAAATGATGCAATTCCTGTGTTTTCTTTCTAAGCCAAAAATTTACCTCTGGTTCATCAAATATTTATGATTATGTGGTGCACCATACATGATATATCACTGCTGTTTTGAAAAGATGATGCAATTCCTGTGTTTTCTCTAAAGCTGAAAATTTAGATGTAGTGTGTCGCATATTTATGATTGTGTAGACCATACATACATCAGTGCTGTTTTGGAAAGATGGTGCAATTCCTGTGTTTTTTTCTAAAGCATAAAATTTACCTCTAGTCGTTGTTTGCTTGACCACATATATGATATATCCTTGCAATTTTGTTTAGGGCCCCTTGTTTCTAGTTCTATTTATTGATGGTTTCTTAAATACTGTCTGAATTTTCATTATCACTGCTGGTTAGATCTTTATTAGTCATACTTTAGCTTCTTTCTCCTGCATTTCTACGCTTGTATTGGTTTCGCCAGCGTTGTCTTATCGTATACCTTGTCCAGATTTTAGTCAAGTATGACGGTTTGACCTTGTCATTCATTAAAAGATACTCTCTCCGTTCTAAATTATAGTTCGCTTTAACTTTTTTGGTGCATGTATTTTGCTATGTATTTAGATATATTATTTATCTAGGTACATAGAAAAATACATGTACCAAAAAAATCAAAGTGAACTACAATTTAGAACGGAGGGAGTATGAAACAGGCAGGCCTAGACGCGGTCTGGGGGTGGCCACGTCGCCCTCGATTCTCGGTCGTCCGATTCAGCCGGACGGACGACTCAGATCAATCTAGATATATTATTTTATAAAAAATCCCTCGATCTCTAGCGAAATACAACTCACCGTCCATCATCCTCTCTCAGTTATTTTTGCAAAAAGACCCTCGAGCTTTTTTGAAATAGGCCCCGCCACCCAAATGGTCTTCTCCTTTTTGTATCTTTTATTAAATCCTATAATATGTTGATTTTATTTATTTCATACAAAATAATAATAGCTCCTAAAATTATGAAAAATTTGAGAAGACTCTCCACGATGTACTCTATATATAAAAATATGAAACTTAGAATGTAAAGAAATTTTATATTATTTAGAATAACCTCGTTTAATTAATAAATAAAACTTTTATGATTCCTACATATTAAAATATTAATCCAAGCATTACAAAATTTATTTTATGGATGCTTTGTGACGTTGACATCTTCTAAAGAAGGATAAATTTTAAATGTTTCAACAAACTATTATTCCATGCTCAAGTAATAAATTAATTAAAAAAGAAAGTTTACGGTTGATTTTTATATGAATCAAAATATATAGACACCAAAATAAAAACTCGGCAACATATACAATCATCCACAAATAATAATTTCCAAATAACATGAATAAAAGCACTACTACATTGCATAAACAATGCACAAACTAATATATTTGCGCTTTTATGCGCTGCTTAAATGCTCAAAACAAAAGAGATATATCCGTGCTTTTTCTTTGGTATGTAGTTATCTATAACCATCAGTGCATTTTCAAAATAATAACTGTGGTGCCGACCCTCGCGCATGGGCGCGCGCAAATCACTACTAAGATTTTATTAGTATTGTTATCTGGTGCGATGTACAAGAACTATGATGAAATATTTATTGCATTTCTTGTAGCGGCAAGAACTTTGTCAACTCTTTTTATATGGTGGAATAATGGTAATGGTTCAGAGCGAGTGTATCTAGGTGGAAACGTTTTTTTTTTGAATGTATAGTAGTTCAGAGCGAGTATATATAGTAGTGCATTATTGGAAGGAAAAATGACAACTCCAAAACAATTCTCCAGGATCATGCCACCTGAAAACATATATCGCTTTGCAACAAATATTTTAACATAGACAAACCAACTATCTTGTGAAAAAAAATCAAACTATGCAACTCAGACGAATTAATTTGGAAATATGGGAGATAATAAATATACATGTGCAAGACTTGAAATGAGGGAAAAAGGTGAAACACGACTACACAAGCACTGTTTTTGTTATTCTAAGACAACTGATTTTTAACAATTGGATATATTCTCTTCAGGCAATATCGTCACTTTGTATAATGGCCACATATATGTGGTCGAATGGAAAGCTTTACCCGCCTGCTAATCAAATAAATAATTGATCGTATCAGTGATTGATGCACATAGATTACTGTGGTTATGTGAGTACAAGCAGTAATTAGTGTAATAAGAAAAGCCACTTTCGGCCTAGTAGAAAAGTAATAGAATGCACGAGGTACCTCCGATGCTGTTATGCAGTCCTCGGTCTTCATTCATCCGAACCAGTAGTCCAGTATTAATCTTTGAGGTAGCCAATGTTGCGTTTTCCAATATGGCTGATCTTCTTCCATTCAGAGCTGCCTGGCGATGAGGAGGATTCAAATAGTTCCATGTTGCAAGCCAAGTCGAGATACCTTGGGTTTACAGTTCGCAGGTATTCTGGCAGCGTGTCCATGGTGGAGTCCTGCAGTACAAGGCTGTCGAGTGCTGGGATGCCTTCTAAAACCTCCAGCTTTGTGCAGCGAGCGATCCTAATCTTCTGTAACATGGGAAGGCAGCTGATCCTCTTCAGCTGAAGGCAGTCAAACACGTCAAGTTTCACGACTGAAGGGAAGTTCTCCACACGTGTCAGGTCGGTGAGCTCGAACAAGTATAGTTCTCTAAGAGCATGCCTCTTGCTGCTGGCGAGGCCAGGTGGAAGACAAATCAACTTGCAGTTGTCAATATAAAGGCTTTCCAGACAAGGCATGGCTATGGTAGTTTGCACATCCCTCGGTTCCTTATAGTCGTTCCATTCCCATTCTTCCCACTCACATAGCACATCCAGATTCAGCTCTCTTAGTTTAGGAAACGGTACCAATGTACTAGAAGTGGAAGCTCCAGCAGCCAAGAAGGATGATGCTTGGAATTTTGGCCCAATACGCTTGATGGCTGGCGCATCTTTGATGGTCAGCAATTCCAAACTTGGGAGGTAGCATAAACCATCAGGGAGCTGGGTGCAGCAAGGCAAGTTGTCTAGTTTCAAATACCTCAGGCTATTAAAGTCCACCGATGCTGGAGCATACATCCAGTTGGGTAGCTGGCAACCAACGTATCCCCCTATCAATATAAGGCCTCGTTTAGATATCAAAATTGGTATCCAAAATTCACTATGTAGAATTACTATTTCCTATCACATCAAAATACCGGCACATATATGGAGTACTAAATATAGATGAAATAAAAAACTAATTACACAGTTTTGTTGTACTTTACGAGACGAATATTTTAAGCCTAATTAATCAATGTTTGGACAATTATTATCAAATAAAACAAAATTGCTACAGTATGACGGGACACTTACTATACAAATTTTGTCCATCAAATTTGGTAATTAAACGAGGCCTAAGACTCTCTAGATAGGTTGGAGGGCAGAGCTTTTCCAAGACATCCTCGGTCACCCTCTGCAGCTGCTGCTGCTGTTCTGCCTCAGCACCAGCTGTCCCTATAGTATGTCCACATGCACTATAGTTCAACTCTAGATACCCAAGGTGTCGCGTGCTGCTAATCATAGCCTTTTCAGCTATACGACTGTCCAGCACCTTCTCTAGGCTGCATAGTGTGAGATCTCTAAGCTGAGAAAGAGGCTCCAGCTCTTGCAAACTGCACCAGCCACTGCCTGCATCCATGTCCATGTGTACAGGGAACCCATAGAGTGACCTCAGATTTGTCAGCCCACCAAAACCCTTGGGCACAACACTTACATTTGATCCTCTGATGTCAAGAGATCTTAGATGCACAAGTTTTATGATGCTACTAGGTAGATGGCATAGCTTCTTACAGTAAACAAGTGAAATGTAAAGTAGAAACTTCATGTCGTGGATGACATCTGGTAGCCGAGATATATCAGTATTCTCTAAGCGAAGGTATCTTAAATGCTTCAGCTTAGTTATAGAGGGAACCAATGTATCAGAATTGGTAGAACATATAATGTCCAGTATCCGCAGGCTAGAGAAACTACCCAAGGAATCACCATGATGAAAGCTTACTCTAGAGTATATAGCTAATGTTCTAAGTGATTTGTGCCTGTGCAGAGCAGCCCATTCCGCCATTGATACGGTCACTCCTACAGTCAAGCGACGTACAAGAATCCCAACACCACTAGTAGTAACCTGCTCTTGGTTTAACATCACCATTGATTCTTCTCGTACCATATATTCAGCAAAGGATCGAACCACATCGTGCATGGTGCACTGATATCCAGTGAGAGAATATTCTAATGTAGGTTCTATAAGATTTCTCTTGATTAACTCTCGGTAATACTCAGTTGCTATGTCTTCTAACCCATACTCACATGAACCGGTCCTACTTTCATCAGGTGTTTTAATAAATCCTTCACTGATCCACATTTGAGTAACTATGTGTTGTGTAATACTTTGGCCTTTAGGGAACAGCGAGCAGTAGAGAAAGCACTGCTTTAACTGGGGAGACAAATCCTCGTAGCTCAAGTACAGCCGATTGTCTAGTTCCGTGGGCAATCCGGTCAGTGACCATGCAGGCATGTTTAAAACAGCTTTCCACTCAAACTCACTTGGGTATTTTGTGCTCAAGAGTCCTCCAATGACTTTAATTGCAAGTGGTAAGCCATCACAATTTTCAAGAATTTCTGCCCCGATAGTTTTCAGTTGGTCAATTCCGGCTACCTGCCAATAATAACTAATTTAAGCCTCTTAAATATTTCTGAAAATGGTCAGGTTTGTTATGTACATTTTCACTCAAACACGATTTGCAATGCTTCTTCTATGAAATAATGGCACTTATGTTGGCCAACCGTAGCTTTAGTATGATTATGATAGTCGAAACTTGGGGTATATACTACTCCATCCGTTCTAGATTATAAGATGTTTGACTAGTCTAGGTGCATAACAAAGTCAAGTAGGTGCAAACAAAGCTATGTCAGTGCATAACAAAGTCATATGTAACTTTTACTATGTATCTTGACATACCATAATGGCGTCCCTTGTCTGCTCCACAACATACTAGCTAGATGCATTAAAAACTATTTATTTTAGATGATTGGGTTATTAAACCTAGTGAAGGATCAGACTGCTAGAGCATACTACTAGCAAGATGCATAAAAATATTCATTTTTAGTGATCATTAAATGTGTCCATGGCCCCATCGGTCATGTAGTTTGTTCAACCCGGGTCTATCTCGCTTTACAGAAGTTGGCATATTCAAATATTTTGTAGAGTTTGGAAATATGATTTTCTAAGCCGGTGATGTAAATGCCTCGGGCTGAGCTAGTGGAACTACTGATTTACCTCTTTGTCCAACTTATCTTATGAGCATTATTGTGGAGACATCACAAACGTATCTAATTGAGTGCTACATACGTTCCAAAAAGCGCGCAACTTTATTTAAGCCTTAGGTTCCAATAAACTATAGAAAACGTTGTCAACAATTATGAAATGAAATATGTATACTGTAAATTTGATTGTCCAAAAGTTAAATCTAATGATACTCAATTGATACCGTAAATATTGATGCTTTTGATGGCAGTAAATAAGATCAAATATGAGATTGGTAGACTTTACACAGAACTATGCGTGCACTCAGGTTGTAGATGGATAGAGTAATTAATAGCTAACCTGATCCTAGTGTCATTTTGCTATTACATTATTTGATTAATTCTCTAGATCATGGTTTTGCTAGTCTCTTTTGCTATTCATAAATTATATGAGAGTAAATTAATGCAAGTGTCCAAGATGTATAGAGTATAGACAGACTAACCTGATCAGGCTGTAGCTGTTTCTTGAGCAAGGACCAGGCATCATCATTGCCTAGAGGCCTCACACGGTGTTGGTGTAGCGCGGCTTGCATCTGCTGTGGTAGGTGTGCAGATCTTGTGGTGACAAGGACCCTGCTTCCAGGTTGTTTCTTGCTAGCATTTCTCACTGGGACACTAAGCATGTCGTTCCACACTTTCTGGCTCCACACATCATCCATCACCAGCAGAAACCTCCAACTGGACAGGGTGTGGATTAGGGTGTCCGTCAGAGTGCTTTTGTCCTTCTCGGCACCGTGGTCGCCTCCAGCATGCTTGATTGCTGTCTTCAGTAGTTCAATCTCATCAAAGTGTTGAGTGATGCTTAGCCATATCGTCTTCGTGTTGAAGTGCTCTTGTATGGTTGCATCGTTGAAGATCTTCTGGGCGAGGGTGGTCTTACCCATGCCGCCTGCACCTATGATAGATACGACTTTGATGCTGCAATTATTATTGGCATCTGTTGTTAGCACCTGGACGAGCTCCCTTGTATCCCTCTCTATCTGTTCCCCAACTATGGCTGACTCATCGATTTGTGATCTTGTCCTATTGCTGGATAGATCAGCAGCAGGTAGCCTTTTTGACTCCGGATCGGAACCGAGACTGATATTGAACTTGTACTGATCTGCTTCCTTGTGGATGGCTTCCAGCCTCTTGTTGACTTCCTTGATGCGGCTGCCAATCTTGTATGCGAACTTGGGATTCCGTAGGCAGAAGACCAATGGTTGGAAGCAGCTGGGCGCCTTCTGTTCCATGCTGCTGGCAACTATAGACTCCCTCCGCTTATCTGCCTCGAGCTGACAAAGGTCGATGATGTCAGTAGCATCATACATGGCGTTCTTGAGCTTTGTCGTCCATCTTTGCACGCTCGTGTCAGTGATGTGCCTCCTCTCAGCATCTGCAAGGAAGGCATTGATGCCTTCCATATTGTCCTCCAGCTTGGTGATCTCGCTGGAGACTCCAAGCAGCGTGGACACCTCGTCTTTTGCCATGTCCGCGATAAGCATCTTCACGTAAGGTGCCAAAGCAACCAGGACGGCCGCCATGGCTCAAGCCTAGCTAGCTACCTGCAAGTAGTAAATCGTAGATATATGAGCACAGATTTGTGTCATCGTGGCTAAGAACATCGCCGAAGGAAAGTATGATGGGTTATGAGGGTGCTACGCTAGCCAGAAAATAAAACTTTTCGACCTCATAAATCAGGGTCTACTGCTAGTTACAGGTTACAGGATTACCACTAGACGCGTAGGTGTAGCGGAAGACGACTCGATGTAGTCGTACGTGTCGCAGTAGGCAGTGCAGTTGCGTGGTCGTCCATCGCCTCAATCCTCTCGCGCGGTTCGTCCCAGTGCTCCAGATGCAGCACCTCCGAGGAATCCCACACGTGCAGGAAAGAAGCGATGCGCCTCCGGACTGCTAGGTCCACGAGGAGCAGAAGGCGCGAGCGTGGGGAGGACGACAGCGGCTGCCAAAGGCGTATCACCCCTGACCGCGCCCCTACCCCTTGCTTATATAGGCGTCCCCAATGAGCTCACGAGTTGGAGGCCCATTAGTAACCCTAAGCCTTGTCTAATTCGGGTCCAATCCGAATTAGACTTCCAGCTCCTTAAGCGTGCGACCCTATAGGTTCACGCACACATTGACATGGGCCGAGTACTCCTACTCGCCTAATAGTTGACAGCGGCCTCTAGTAAGGCGTGACAACTCCTATATACATGCAAAGATCATATCAGATGAACCACTACACCACATACAAGTTATTCCCTTTGCCACTCGATATATGATTCAACTCGTGGGTTAACACTTAACTCAAGCACGGCCATACATTTGTTGATCCAATCACTTGAGTGATCCAGTGATATCTCTCTCGCATAGAGGGGTAAATTCTATCTTGATTGTCTATGTCTCATAGCATGCTTCCCGACCATCCGAAGACCACCTTTATAACTACCCAGTTACAGAGCAGCGTTTGATAGTCCCTAAGTAGGCCGTTTCACATCTTGAGTACATACCACAATCTTAGATCTAAGGACATAATATACATGACGTGAATAGAGACTTTCTCATGTCGGGTCAGTCCAGCCTACATGTCTCACATGTGCCCACATTATTAGTTTGACATCTCTATGTCCATGACTTGTGAAACATAGCCATCAACTAATGAATGTGCTGGTCTAATATTCAAGTGTGTTTTTACAAGAATGTCGACCAGGGACAACTTTAGAATAACCATTCAAGTAATTGAGTTTCACAAACAATTCACATAATTGTCAATCAATACAAGTTGTCTATAATGGATATTCAATAAACACTTTATTAATCATGGATACAATCGAAATATCATCATCTACATGATTAGCTCAAGGCCATATTCCCAACAGTCTCTCACTTGCACTAGAGTTAATCTCCTAGATGTCTAATCCCCATAGACCTCATGTGCGCCTCATGTGCACCTCATGCTTAGGTTGTGGAAGAGCCTTTGTCAAAGGATCTGCTATATTTAAATCCGTATGTATTTTGTATAATTTGATCTCTTCTCGTTTCACAAACTCTCGAATGAGATAAAACTTTCGGAGTACATGTTTGTTCTTCTAGTGATCCCTAGGCTGCTTAGCCTATACAATCGCCCCATTGTTATCACAATGTAAATTCAATGGGTCTGACGCATTCGAAAACACACCAAGCTCAATGAGAAACCTCCTCAACCAAACACCTTCCTTTGCAGTGCCAGAAGCTTCAATGTACTCGGCTTCTGCTATAGAATTGGACACCGTCTCCTTCTTGGAACTTTTTTAGCTAACTGCACCACCATTTATTATGAATACAAAACCTGATTGAGATAGTGAGTCATCCCCGTCGGTTTAAAAACTAGCATTGGTGTAACCGTTTACAACGAGCTCCTCCTCACCTCCATAGATTAGGAACACATACTTTGTCCTTTGTAAGTACTTTAGGATGTTCTTAACAAGCGTCCAGTGAGGTTCACCTGGATTAGCTTGGTAGCTGCTTGCAACATTTAGAGCATATGAGACATCTGGGTGAGTACATATCATGGCATACATGATGGAACCAACGACCGAAGCATATGGAACCTTACTCATGCGGTTGCGCTCTTCATCTGATGAAGGACACTGCTTGTCACTAAAGCGCATACCATGTGACATAGGCAAGAACCCTTTCTTGGACTGTTCCATGTTATACTATTTCAATACCTTGTCAATGTACATGTCTTGGCTTAATCCTATTAGCCTTCTTGACCTATCTCTATAGATCTTAATTCCCAAGATATATGCTGCTTCACCTAAATCCTTCATAGAAAAACTATTATTCAGTGAAGTCTTTATAGACTGCAACATAAGAATATCATTCCCAATCAATAGTATGTCATCCACATATAAGATCAGAAACACAACATCGCTCCCACTTATCTTCTAGTAAACACAAGGTTCTTCTTCATTCTGACAGAAGCTAAACCCTTTGACTACCTCATCAAAATGAATATTCCAACTCCGAGATGCTTGCTTTAACCCATAAATAGATTTATTAAGCTTGCATATCTTTCCAGCATTATTAGGATCAACAAAACCTTCGGGCTGTATCATATACATGTCCTCTTCTAAATACCCATTTAGAAAGGTTGTTTAACCATCCATCTACCATATCTCATAATTGAAATATGCAACAATTGCTAGAATGATCCGAATAGATTTAAGCATCACTACCGGTGAGAACGTCTAGTCATAGTCAATTCCTTGAACTTGCCAAAAACCTTTTGTGACAAGTCGAGCTTTATAGACGTGAACATTTCCATCCATATCCTTCTTCTTCTTAAAGATTCATTTGCTCTCTATGGGTCTAACCCCATCAGGCGGGTCAACCAAGTTCAAACTTGATTGTCACCCATGGAATCTATCTCGGATCTCATGACACTTTGCCATTTCTCGGAATCTGGATCCATCATAGCTTTCGCATAATCTGCAGGTTTGTCATCGTCTAACAATAACAAATCCTCACGCAATGCACGATGTCTCGCTGATCTTCGTGGTTGTGATGGTGTCTCCACTGCCATGGGTGTCTCAACTTGCTCTGCTACATTAGCATCACTCGTAGAGTCAGTCCCTACTGGCTCATCTTGAACTTCTTCAAGATACACCTTTTGTCCATTATTTTCTCTTTTGAGAAACTCTTTCTTTAAGAAAACACCGTTTTGAGTAACAAACACATTGCCCTCTGACCGATTATAGATATAATACCCTAAAGTTTCCTTCAGATATCCCATGAAAAAGCACTTGTCTGATTTAGGTGTTAGTTTATCTGATATAAGTCGTTTGACATAAACTTCACAACCCCAAATTTTTAGAAAAGAAAAACTAGGACTCTTACCAGTCCACATCTCATATGGTGTCTTAACTACGGACTTAGATGGTACCCTATTCAATGTGAAAGCGGCTGTTTCTAGAGCGTATCCCCAAAACGATAAAGGTAGGTCTGACTAGCTCATCATAGACCAAACCATGTCCAACAAGGTCCGATTCCGTCGCTCAGACACGCCGTTTCTCTGAGGCGTTCTGGGTGGTGTAAGCTATGGAACAATTGCACAACTCTTAAGATGATTGCTAAACTCGTGACTCAGATATTCGCCTCCACGATCAGATCGCAAAGCCTTGATCTTCTTGCCACGTTGATTCTCTATTTCATTCTGAAATTCTTTGAAGTTTTTAAATGTTTTAGACTTATGCTTCATTAGGTAGACATATCCATATCTACTAAAGTCATTAGTAAAAGTTATGAAGTATTGAAATCCGCCTCTAGCTATCGTGCTCATTGGTCCACATACATTAGTATGTACAAGTTCCAACAAGTCAGATGCCCTTTCAGGAAATCCTTTGAATGGCACCTTGGTCATCTTCCTAGCAAGCAAGCCTCACATGTCTTGTATGATTCAAAATCAAACAAAGTTGGAAGACCATCATCATAAAGCCTCTTCATGTGATTCTCACTTATATGACCCAAACGACAATGCCACATATAGATAGGACTTAACTCATTAAGCCAAGGCTGTTTAGCACTAACATTATAGACAGGTGCATCATCAAGATTTAAAATAAATAACATTCACAATGGATGCAAAAGCCACAAACACATCATTCTTTGAGATCACACAACCATTGTCTTTACTCGCAAATGAATAACCATCCTTCATCAAGCATGAAGGTGACACAATGTTTTGACTTAAACTAAGAACAAAATAACAATTATTCAATTCCAAAATAAATCCTAACGGCAAGAGAAGTTGTATCGTCCCGACGTTCAATGCAGCAACTCTTGCATTATTTCCCACGGGGAAATCAACTTCTCCTTTCTCCATGCTTCTACTTCTTATCATTCCCTGCATCATATTGCAAATATGAGCAACCGATCCGGTATCAAATACCCAAGAATTGATATAAGAGTTAGCGAGGAAAATGTCTGTAACATAAACAACAAGTGTATGAGCGGGAGTACCTTTACTACCGCCATCCTTTTTCAAGGATGCCAAGTACACCTTGCAGTTCCTCTTCCAGTGACCTTTCCCCTTACAATGAAAGCATTCATCATTCTTTGCAGGTGGTTCATCCTTGGATTTGGCTTAGAGATCTCATCTTTAGCCTTGCCCTTCTTCTTCCAATTGCCCTTCTTTCTCTTAAAGTTAGGCCTGTTTTGAATTGCCAACAATTGGCCACCTCCTGCTTTCTTGATGTCAGCCTCTGCTATTTTTAGCATGCCACATAGTTTATTCAAGCCCTTCTCTGCCCCATGCATATGGTAGTTTGAGATGAAGTTTCCATAACTGGGCGGAAGAGATGAAAGAATGAAATTAGTTGCCAACTCTTAGCCAATTGGGAAGCCTAGCTTCTCCAACCTCTAAGTGTAACCAACCATCTTGATTATGTGTGGACCAACAGCTGCGCCCTCTGCTAGCTTGGTTTCTACAAGCGCCTTAGAGACATTGAATCTTTTAGTCTGTGCTTGAGTTTGGAATATATCTTCAAGCACCACGATCATATCGTTCGCTAAATGATTGTTGTCAAACTGCATCTGCAGATTAGGTTCCATACAAGCAAGCATGAGGCAACTCACTTCCAGATCCGCATCACAAGCTTTCTTGTAAGCATTTTTCTCAGTAGCAGGAGCACTCTCCTTAGGCTCATCTGGTAATGGGGTGTCTAGAATATCTTCCTTTTTCTCAGCCCTGAGAACAAATCTCAGGTTGTGGATCCAATCTGCGTAATTTGTCCCATTCAACTTATCTTTCTCAAAAATTGTATGCAAAGAAAATGGTTAATTACGAGCGGCCATCTACAACAAAAGTAACGCAAAATACTAAGACAATGTATCCATAAAAGAGTAAATTATATCAAAATAAAATCTACTCCCACTAAAATCAATATCCCTCAATTGATACTTGTGATACGAGACCCACAACTAACAAGTCAACTAGTGAGCTTTGGCATCACCGCTAGAAGACATGGTAGATCGGTAAGCAACACTTTGCTAATCATATCACATATGACTCTCATTGTTGTGCAGCATCTCTATGCTACGCTCAACCTACCCATGCTCCAAGGTCCCTAACCGTTAGGATGACCTTGTTTAAGTAACCAAACCTTCTTGCAGTAAGTATCCGATACGAACCTGCCTAGTCAAAGAAAACCAGTGGCACCCTAATTTCATAGACCCACCACCGATTGTACAAAACTTATGACAGTGCAAGGTTTGGGGAAGCATTTAACTTAAACATTGCTAAGGGATCATTCTACTTCACTATCGCACTCATGTAGACAAAAACATAATAGCATGTGAAAGTAGAACATAGTAAGAACGGCATAACACAGACATGACTTGGTATAGCCCATTATTCCTTTAGGGATCTCCATCTCCTTCAATCTATGCATCACGGTGATCTCCATCTCCATGATTTGAGTATGCCATCCTTCAGTGATGATTCCACCAAGACTAGCTACTACTAGCGCAAGTAAAATGAAATTACATAGTCGCGGATAGATCATCACAGATTGGCACATAGGCCATTACATTAATTTTGACAATATGTATGTGTCTCGTGCCCATATTGTCCTCATGACATGCAAGCCATGAATTAAATACATACATGAATCACATACACATAAGGGCTATACCAGTCATCAATACCTGCAAAACAGAGTTATCCGAATCCGATGTCTAATCTTGCAACGCAGAAACTCTATTTTCCAAGCCTTATTTCACAATTCTAATTTTGCCGAATGCAGTGAATCCATAGAGAATCAAATTTAAAATTTTGTTCTCTATGATTTTCATTTAGAGTTTGTCTCAATCCGAGTTACGGTTCAAAAGTTACGGCTGTTTTACCGAACAGCACTTTTCTCGGCAAACCGGCGCCCGACAGTAAATTCCATCTACCACCGCCACGCATCATATGCGCTTGGCACTTGACCTAGGGTTCAATTTGATCAATCTAATTGATCTCTAACTCACCATGACTGGATTTACATGAATCACTTAACTCGGATGGCGAAATTCTGACCGGTACTAGTAGATCGTTTCAAGACCAACACGATAAGATGACGAACCAAGATTAGAGACTCATCTACAACCACGCATATCACCATATGCACAAAACCAAACATATAATGAGGTAGTAACAGCTCTGATACCACTAATGGGTTATGAGGGTGCTACACTAACCAGAAAACAAAATCTTTTGACCTCATAAACCAGGATTTACTGCTAGTTACAGGTTACGGGATTATCACTAGACGCGCAGGTGCAGCGGAAGATGACTCGATATAGTCGTACGCGTCGTAGCAGGTAGTGCAGTTGCGTGGTCATCCGTCACCACAATCCCCTCGCGTGGTAAATCCCAGTGCTCTAGATGCAGCACCTCCGAGGAATCCCACACGTGCAGGGAAGAAGCGATGCGCCTATGGACTGCTAGGTACGCGAGGAGCAGAAGGCGCGAGCATGGGGAGGGTGATGGCAGCTGCCAAAGGCGTATCACCCCTGACCGCGCCCGTACCCCTTGCTTATATAGGCATCCCCAATGAGCTCATGAGTTGGAGGCCCATTAGTAACCCTAAGCCTTGTCTAATTCGGGTCCAATCCGAATTAGGCTTCCAGCTCCTTAAGCGTGTGACCCTATGGGTCATGCACACATTGACATGGGTCGAGTACTCCTACTCACCTAATAGTTGACAGCGGCCTCTAGCATGGCGAGAGAACTCCTATGTGCATATAAAGATCATATCAGACGAACCACTACGACCACGTACAAGTTATTCCCTTTGCCACTTGATATATGGTTCAACTCGTGGGTTAACACTTAACCCAAGCACGACCATGTATTTGTTGATCCAATCACTTGAGTGATCCAGTGATATCTCTCTCGCGTAGAGAGGGGCAAATGCCATCTTGATTGTCTATGTCTCATAGCATGCTTCTCGACCACCCGAAGACCACCTTTATAACTACCAGTTATGGAGCAGCGTTTGATAGTCCCTAAGTAGGCCGTTTCATATCTTGAGTACATACCACAATCTTAGGTCTAAGGACATAATGTACATGACGTGAATAGAGACTTTCTCATGTCGGGTCAGTCCAGCCTACATGTCTCATATGTGCCCACATTATTAGTTTGACATCTCTATGTCCATGACTTGTGAAACATAGCCATCAACTAATAAATGTGCTGGTCTAATATTCAAGTGTGTTTTCACAAGAACGTCGACCAGGGACAACTTTAGAATAACCATTCAAGTAATTGAGTTCCACAAACAATTCACATAATCGTCAATCAATACAAGTTGTCTATAATGGATATTCAATAAACACTTTATTAATCATGGATACAATCGGAATATCATTATCTACATGATTAGCTCTAGGGCATATTCCCAACAAAGTGATCACCTCAACTTATTGCAGGGCCCTTTGTAGAACAAAAGTGTGGAGAAGAGAATGCGTGAGGTGATGATGCAAGTCCTGCAGGAAGCTGTGACTCCTTGTATAGGAAACAAAGACTGGAGTAGAGGAGTAGCAACTTAACTGACGCAAAAGTTAGTAATATATTTCACGTTCATAGGTGTACTATAGCAAAAAAGATGTTTAATTAAAGAATTAGAATCACATGCTTGCCCACTAAAGCTTTCACTAATCTATTCACAAAAGAGAACACTTTTTAGTAATCTGAACAGACCGAGCACCGGAATTACCGCAAAACAATAAAGCTCGCCGGCTAGGGGTCACCACATTCATGCACATGTAGAATAATTTTGTTTCAAATTAAAAAATAATGACGATGAATCTGATCCGTGCCAACACACCAACGGGCCTTGGACGCTCAAAGAGGTTGCTTGATCAACCTACAACGCAGCAAGAATGTAGCATAACCGGCCAAACTGATCTAGAGATCGATAGGGCCGATGATGTAGAGCTCGATCGAAGCATGGAGGATCTCTAGAAGGATCCGTCAGAAAGCATGGAGGATCCGTCAGGAGGAAGCATGGAGGATCTCCTAGGACCAGCAAGGCTGCCTAGGAAGCCAACAAATCTCATGGAGAGATGTGCTGGACAGCAGATAGAAGGGTTGAGGATAGCATATTGGGGTAAAAGAAGATAATCGTGCTGTATGTTTGATGATTGATAGGATGGGATCAATCGGCCATGATCCCCTTGATTATATAGAGGGGGATAGTCTTATCCCAGTAGAAAAAAACTCCCAAACTTGATCTCCAAGTTTCCCACGTCCAAAATAGGTACAAAACCGACTTGGGAGTCAAATTGGTTTGGAAAACAGCCTCGAACTGGCTTAGCCGGGTCGTAGGCCGGCTTAGCCGGTTTCCATGAAAACAGCCAAAATCGTCTTAGCTGGCCTGGTGACCCAGCTAAGCCGATTGGCAGGCAGGAATTTTGGATGAAATCTTTTAAAATTCACAATTAATTCATCCAGACTCCAAATGAGGCAAACCATACATGTTTTTTGATCAGCTTGATGAGGGGAACACAATGGTGATGTCAATTCTTGAATTTGAGGAACTTGGTCACCCGGCTAAACCAACTTTGGCTGATCTAGTGCCTAAAAAGTGGTTTTCCTCGCCCATGCTCCAAATGTGATGATACGAGGATGCTTTTAGGTTTTCTTGGTGACAGAAACATTATGATGAAGTCCATTAGGCCCTCTGGACAATTTTGGGTATCAACATATGCCCCCTGTTTTCAGGTGAATGATACATTGAACCTGAAAATACCTGTGGAAACACAACCAACCAGCAATGATACCCATCAAATCGACTGGTCAGCTTCTAAGGGTGATAAATGTATCCGCCTTTGCCAAATTTGCTTACATGATAATGTTGAGCCGATTTTCAACCGGGTGCACACAACCATGCTTCGGAGAAGGTTTATATTCAAACCACTCTTCACTAGGCACCTCTGGAACCTCCATGCCCATTATAGTAGCCATCGTAGTGAAATAGTCTTTTAGAGGATCTTTAAGAGCATCAGAACTTGCAAGAATCGACTTGATTGTCTTAGAAAACACTGCAGCCGATTCGAAGCTTATTGAGGCACAAGCAGCAGTAATAGTTGGCTTATCCGACTCCACAGTCAGCTTCGCTGACTCTTGGTCGGGTTGGCTAGAAGCAGCAGGACAGGCCAACTTAGCCGAGTCAACAGTCGGCTTAGCCGGTTTTACATTGACAATCGGCTTAGCCGACTGTGAAGTCGACTGAGCCGGCTCAGCATGGGCAGCGGCCAGTTCGATGATTGGTAGAGTTTCTTGGGGATTCTCTAGTGGAACTTCATTTTCTATGATCCCAAGAGCTTCTCTCTTCAGTCTTGTGTTTCAGGCACGCTATAACTTCCGCTTCTGAGTTTTATCCAATCCTTTTGGACACCACTTGGGTCGTGTATATCTTAGATCTCTTGGCGGCTTCTTTTTCTTCTCTTTAGCTCTAGCAATCTTCTCAAGATTTTCATCTTTCTTCTTTCCTGGATCTTGCCCCCAGTCACAATTGACTTATTATCTTCAATAATGAGGATGATCTTCGAGCCAATTGTAATGCAGGGCGATGAGATAACTTGCAAAAGAGAACTTGGTGGAGTCATAACCATCTGCTTGTTGTTCTTATCCTCATGATTAGGTGGTGTAGACTCTCTGCTCTTCATAGGCCGATTCTCGGAATTAGCCTTTTGTTTTTTGTACTTTGCCAAATGTTGATCAAAAGTACAAACTGGCTTGACCATCGACTTCTCGCTTTTCTCTTTGACTTTCCAAACTCCAACTTCTGGCTTGCGTTGAATGAATGTACGTAAAACCTGAATATCAAAAGAATCGGAGTTGCTAGAAGTCTAGGAATCGGCTAGGCCAGCTTGGATAGTAGGCTTAGCCGATTTGGCTAGAACAGTGTGAGAATCTGCCTGGCCGACTTGTGATGTCGGCCTAGCCAATTGGGCTGACCCGGCATGGCCGACTGTGCAAGATAGAATAGTTCAATGAGCATTGCTTATCATTCATCCCAAGATCAACCATCTTTCCAGAGGTTTTGAAAGTTTTCTAAAAGAAAATTAAGTTCCTCAAATGATTCACTCGATCACTCAATGTGTATGAATACCTCACCAATGGCATTGTAATGTTGCCTTTCATATCCTACCACAAGGAGATACAAGTCATACACTTTGATTGACATGTGCAAGTGTGTGGAGTATGAGGATTGTGAAATCCTAATTCTAAATATTTTTGGCACTCCGTGCATCATGACTCTCTCCTTTATTGGATGAAATGAAACTTTTTGGAGGGATATGGGATATAAGATCATATATCCATATATATATATTTTTTGTTTTTTTGAACGGGTACTTAGAACTTTTTCTTTCCTGTTTATTTATTGCATGCCCCTTGGCATGGGTTTTTTAAACTTAGCCCATATCTCTTGTCGGTATATGAAGAACTTTGGATGTAGAGATATCATGATGGTATGTGAGGAGTAATTATATGGTGAAAAATGAATGCGCGGCTCTCAGGGTAAGAGTCGGCATTTTTATTTGGTGGATAACAATTGCGCAACTCTCAAGGTAAGAATCAGCATTTTTATTTGGTGAAAGAGTGCGCAACTCTCAGGGTAAGAGTTGACATATTTTTGGTGGATGGATGAGTGCATGTTGTGCGCAACTCTCGGGGTGAGAGTTGGCTTTATTTGGTGGGTGCATGTGAATCTCAATCATGGGTGCATGACCATAATCTCACTTAGGTCACAACAATTTGACCTAACTCAATGTTCCACAAGCAGCATATGACTAAAAGGGTTGCATAATTAAAAAATGTCATATGGTCTTTGTAGGTATTTCATAATCATTGAGGAACTTCTCTTTTTGAAACTTTTTGAAAATAAAACTCCGGATGTCAAGTTTCACTCAGAACAAAGTCATAGCATAGCCCATGTCACTATATCATATCTGGCAATAACTTAGACAAGATCAAGCATGTGCAACCCCACTAGTTCAAGTTTTTAGGATGAGACATTTTTAGCTGATAAACCCAAATCTTAGAGAAAACTCGATTATAAAATGGGTACAGGTGAAACATAAGAGAGAGCAATTGTTCATCATTTCAACAAGGGTAGAAACTAACACATCTCTAACACATATGAGAGAGATAAATATATTTAATCATATATCACCATTTTATAAGTTAGAGATTTAACTAAAAAAATGTGAGATATAAGTTACCTTTGTGGGAGTCCTCCCCCAAGCTTGCTTTTAACTTACCAATGTGGTTCACATGGGAATGCCGCTAGTTGGTGGTGGTTTGGCCTGATGTGTAGTTCGTGGCCTCTCTTGAGCATGCTAGGAAGCTCCCCAAGCTTTTTTTTATGGTGGTATTGAGATAACAAGACAACAAAGCTTGGGATTGAAAGGTATATTACTTTTTTATCATGATTTTACTTATTGTTATAATTTTCTTTTCAAGGTTCACCAAAGAAATTCTTGCAATGGGTTAGTTTATAAGATCAACCAAAATCTATACTAGCAGCTTTGGTTCAAAGATCAAACTAGACACCATGTCTAATTTGGTCTAGGAAGACAACTTAATCTAAGCATTATGCTTAAATTAACAAGCATGATCCACATCCGAACTTCAAACTAAGCACCATGCTTAATTCAAAAGATGTGTAACCAATACTTCCCAGCCAAATCTTACTAGCATAGAAATTGAGTCATCATAAGATAAATAAGATTCATCCAATAGAGAAAGATTTTTGAACACAGGAACCATAAGTTGTCTCATTCAAACTCAAACAAGGCTAGGATAAAAATGCAAAGAAAGGCATGCCTTGCTTCATCTCCAACATGAATTTCTTCCACTATTTATGACAACAACTCAAAGCTCATTAATCAAAATTTAATACCATGTCACAAATTTTGATTAAAGAAGGCTAGTTTAACTTAAGCACCATGCTTAAATTAAAAAGCCTATGGATATACCACAAGTGCGCACATGTGAATACACCCAAACTTAGAGCATATGGCGTGAACAGAGGAAGAGCATGATATTATATCTTCATGGAGACAAATATGAGTGAATGAGTTGGTCAACATTACCTTGACATGCCTAAATGTGTATACCAACAACATGTATGGATGAAGCATCAGAGTTGTTGCTGCGGTGCTTGGTCCCCAATTCAGGTGACTACCAAGGCATGGGTTGGAGTCTGTCACTTTTAGTAGCATGTCGTCGTGTAGTAAGTCATTTATTGGTAACTCCTGCATGTTAGTGACATGCATACACGACAACTGTAGGAAGAACAACTTCATGCAAGCTTCTATTTAAAAGAAATGTGATGACCATGACTCCCCTTTGTTTTTTTATAATCTTAAATGAAGTGTGATCCAAGATATGCTTGGAGTCATGGTTGGTCAAGGGAGTAAGAGAGGTGTTGCACAAACCATCGGTGTTGAAGAAGGAGTTCATAGAAGTCATGTGTCTTGTCCCTCTATATGATGGCCTGCTTAATGTTTGTGCAACATCTAGGGGAGACCTTGAAGGGAGTATTAGTTGTGCTTGAGAGATCTCCCCCGCACTTTTTCTTGTACTTGTTTTAATTTTAACAAAGAAACAAAAAACAAAGAAATCATAAAACAAGCAAGGGCTCTACTAGGTTGAACCCAGAGAGCCTAAAAACTTAAGATTACCTATTTATTTTATTTTATTATTAATATTTTTTCATCCAACTCGCATAACTCAAGTAAGGTCAAACTTAAGATGCAATGTGAAACAGACCTTGACTTGTCTCCAAATCAGATTATCTCTATTGTTTATGATAACAACTCGTAGCTCATTAATCAAATTCCAACACCATGCCAGAATTTGAATAAAGATGGTCTTTTTAACCTAAGAACCATGCTTAAATTAAAAGACCCATGAATGTGCCACATAGGCCTATGTGACAACACTCAAGCTAGAATATATAACATAAACAAAGGAAGCATGAATTTGTAGGGTCAAGCTATGGGACAAAAGTGAGTAAACAAATTGGTGAATATTACCTTTGCACAGCTAGGAGTACTTACAAACAACAGATGTAGATGATTGCTCTTGACGCTTTTTATGTTGTTTGCATGATGGATCTGTCCAAGGAAACTACAAAGCTTGGCCACACACTCATGACTTATTGTGTATGGACCATGGGCTTTGATAGTTGTTGCAAAGGCATGGAGGTGAGGCCTTGTTGCTTGTGGGAACAATGCTAGGTGAAAGTCAGATGGCACATCTATATGTATCTTCGAATATGTGTAGCTAGCAAGCTCCTTTTTCTCTCCTCCAATATATATTTTTTTCATAACTTTTTTTTACAATCTCTTCTCTCTTTTTTTTACTTTCCTCTCTTTTTTTAACAAGGTAGTGCCAACATCTCTTTTTTTCTTCGAACCAAGGTGATCTTGTGGTGAGACTCGCACCGTCCTCCCTCACACTTGGACTTTGTTGAAAGTCAAGTGTGCAAGGTCAGAGTCTCCTCTTGAGTTTATTCCACCATCAAAGATCATCAAGGTGTGTTGTTGATGTCACTCCCATGTTCTCAAGCTTCGTATGTCCTTTGTTCTTCTCAATCTCTTCCTAGAAATGTTTAGAGACCAAGAATACCCAAAGGTGCATACCAACTTGAACACATGTTCTTGCTTTTATTGAAATAATCCAGGGTATCTCCCGATAGTGCTTTCTTTATGGTCATAAGCTTGACCGCCAAAGCTAGGGCAAAGTTTGAAGCCAGAAGCTATGTGTGGCCTCGATGGTGGCTGCAAGAACTCGTCCATAGGAGAAATATTTTGCTTTTGAATTTTGAAAGGGCATTATTGTAGAAAAAGAGAACAAGAATAATAAAAACTTTTTAAATGCTTTTCTAAAATAAGAGAAGATGATAATAGAGTGGATAAAAATCTTTTTGTGCATGTGCAAAAGTTTGAACATGCAATTTTAAAATAATAATACCCTTTTTTTTGAAAGATAGGCTTCATCAAGAAAGGTCATGGACATAGAAGAAAAAATATATTTTTTCTGATAAAACACAAGGACACATGGGTGAACTAGGTTCAGAGACAAATACGGCAACCATTCACCACCAAAGCGCCAGAAAGCTTGTTGGCACTTTTTAGTGTTAGCAGAAAAGTCCGTAAGTGCACGGAAGTACCGTTGTAACTTTCACCGGGAAGTATCAGGGTATCGTATTTGCATAGGAAATAGAAGTGTAAGAAGTCTCTAAACTAGTTCTCCCAGAATGATAGTAGCTTGGGTAAAGAGGTTCGTCTAATGCAAGAAACCCTAAGCAATGATAACTTTTTGACTACTTACTTGCTTCAATTCAGGCACTGGCGCACTTGGTCTGCCAAGCGATACTAGGATCTAGCTCTACTCCGCGTCCAAACATGGGGGA
>CM041636.1:1391625-1403953 GCA_023333625.1 Bothriochloa decipiens | reverse complement strand
GGCCAAGGTTTGATTATAGGATTCATTGCCGATGCAGGTGCTCTTTGAATATTACCGAATTTCTGACATGACTGGCACCCTTTGAAATATTTAAAACAATTCTCGAGAATTGTCGGCCAATAATACCCGTTCCTCCTAATCATCCATTTCATTTTAAATGCCGATTGATGTGCCCCACACACTCCTTCATGAATCTCACCCATTAAAATCTTCGATTCCTCTTTACTAAGGCATTTGAGTAAAACCCCATCCAAAGTGCGATAATATAATTCAGTATCAAGGAGCACATACTTGGTAGCTTGAAACCTTATACGTCTCTCCACTTTCCTAGACGGATTTTTTAAGTAATCGGTAATATCCTTTCTCCAGTCATCGGCATCAATTACCGATGTCAACACTTCTCGGATCAGTTGATATCCCGAAGCATGCTGTGCTAGCCGATTAGCTTCTTCATTGTGCAGTCTGGGAATGTGTTCAAGTCAAAAATCTTTAAACTCCTTTAATATTTGCAGGCACCTCCCCTGATAAGTAATCAAGACTTCACTTCGGCATTCATATGTTCCAATCAACTGATTAATGACTAGCATGGAATCCCCAAAGACTTCAACTGTATCGGCATGAATTTCTCTGAGCAATTCTAACCCTTTCAGTAAAGCTTGATATTCAGCCTGATTATTTGTTGAAGTGCTAGCAATCGGTAATGAAAATTCATATTTCTTCCCTCGAGGCGAGATTAATACAATACCGATTCCTGCTCCTTCACCGCAAGTAGATCCATCAAAGAAAAGTGTCCATGGAGCAATCTCAGCATAATTTATCACACTGCAATGTTGAGTAACAAAATCGGCCATTACCTGTCCTTTAACCGCTTTAGCCGATTCATGACGCAAATCAAATTCTGATAATGCTAAGATCCACTTGCCGATTCTTCCTTTCAAAATTGGCATTGACAACATATGCTTAACCACATCGTCTTTGCATATGACAGTGCATTCAGCCGATAACAAATAATGCCTTAATTTTGTGCAAGAGAAATATAAACACAAACATAATTTCTCAATGGCCGAATACCTGGTCTCAGCGTCTATCAGTCTTCTGCTCAAATAATATATCACACGTTCTTCCCCTTCAAACTGTTAAATTAATGCTGATCCGATAACATTATCATCGGCAGACAAATACAACTTGAAAGGTTTCCCGTGTTGAGGCGAAACCAATACTGGAGGATTTACCAAATATTTTTTAATTTCTTCTAAAGCTAATTGCTGCTCTGTTCCCCATACAAATTCCTGATCGGCTTTTAATTTTAATAAAGGACTGAAGGCTTTGATCTTTCTTGACAGATTAGATATAAATCTTCGAATGAAATTAATCTTGCCGATCAAGGATTGCAACTCAGTCTTATCAGCAGGAGCAACGACCTTATTAATTGCATCAATAGATTTCCTGCTGATTTCAACACCTCTTTGATGTACCATGAAGCCTAAGAATTGACCTGCCGATACACCAAATGCGCATTTAGTAGGGTTCATCTTTAAACCATGCTTCCTGGTGCACTCCAAGATTTTTCGCAGATCAGCCAGATGACTCTCAAAACCTTCAGATTTGACCACCACATCATCTATGTAGATTTCAACCGATGTGCCGATGTATTTATGGAAGATAAAATTCATAGCCCTCTAATAGGTAGCACCGGCATTTTTCAAGCCGAAGGTCATGACAATCCATTCAAATAAACCCACATGACCTGGACACCTAAAAGCAGTCTTGGAAATATCCTCTTCAGCCATGAAAATTTGGTTATAACCGGCATTACCGTCCATGAAGCTGATGATCCGATGTCCAGCTGCAGCATCAATCAATAAATCGGCAACAGGCATTGGATAGCCATCCATCGGTGTGGCTTTATTAAGATTCCTGAAATCAATACACACACGAAGTTTTCCATTTTTCTTATAAACAGGAACCACGTTAGAAATCCATTCGGCATATCGACACTGCCGAATAAAGCCAGCTTCAATTAACCTTGTGATTTCGGCTTTAATATCAGGTAACACTTTAGGATTACATCGGCGTGCGGGCTGTTGATGAGGCCGAAATCCTGGCTTAATAGGCAACCGATGTTCAACTATTGACCGATCTAATCCAGGCATTTCTGTATAATCCCAAGCAAAACAGTCCTTATATTCTCTCAAAATATCAATCATTTGCTGTTTACATTGAGAATCTAACTTGGAACTAATAAAAGTTGGCCTCGGCCTGTCACCGTTACTAATATCTATTTCCACTAAATCATCAGCCGATGTGAACCCATGACCAAGCTTTCCACCATCGGCAAACTGATCCATTAAAATTCATCTTTAGAACCGACTGCTTGGATCGGTGTGAGCTCATAATCGGCAACCCTGAGAAATTCCGTATCCCATGCTTCTCCCGATATGCACTTTGTCCGTTCATAGGTCTCAGAATCAGCCGATGCGATTATATAAGAAGAATCACCAGGGATAATTTCAATCTTGTCTCCGATCCACTGTACGAGGCACTGATGCATCGTAGAAGGAACACAACAGTTGGCATGAATCCAATCCCTTCCTAGGAGTAAATTATAGTTACCTTTGCCGTTAACGATAAAGAAGGTGGTAGGCAAAGTCTTGCTGCCGATAGTCAACTCAACACATAATGCCCCTTTAGCCGGAGACACATTGCCTTCAAAATCTTTAAGCATCATATCCGTCTTGGTTAAATCTTGGTCTCCATTTCCAAGTCTTCGGAACATAACATACGGCATGATATTAATTGTCGCTCCTCCATCTATGAGTATTTTTGACACTGGCTGTCCATCAACCCTGCCTTTAACAAACAAAGCTTTGAGGTGTTGCCTTTCATCATCAGCAGGCTTTTCAAACACAGCCATCATTGGATCCAGAGTTAGTTGAGCTGCTTCATCGGCAAAGACTGCCTGTTCCTTGTCACCTGGCGCCAAGAACTCCATCGGCAACATGAAGACCATGTTAACATCTGCCGATGGACTTCCACCCTTACGTTTTGGTTGCCATACTTGAGTTGTTGCCTTTGGGATGCTTTCTCTTGGGCACTATAAGTCTTCTTGGCGCATACGTTGTTCCCTTCTTTTTTGAGTTTTCGTCAATCCTTCAGGGCACCATTGGGGCAGCTTTGTTTTCCAAACAGGCTGATAATGCTTTGTGTTCTGCTCATGGAGGCCTATGTTTGGATCCCGGCAGAATATCCCTTCATCAGGAACCCTTTCGTTAGCCATCTCTTCAAGCCTTGCATGACTATTTGGAAAACAATCAATATCCCTGCCAAGCCTGTCATGCACGCTAACTCTGCCTCCCAGCCGATCAAATACTGATACCTTTTCTTTGATCGGCTTATCGATGCGTAGCCCTCGATTACTAGAGTGACGTTGTCTCTCTACCCGATCATTTAAATAGTACCCATTACACTCAGGGCAGGTATCGGCAGTGGGCAATTTAATGCCTTCTTCCCAGCAATGAATGAAAAACGAGCAATTCCAGTGATCTTCATGTCGACGTAACTCTTCCTGTTGCTGCCGATACCGATCCTCACATTGTTGCCGATACCGATCCTCATATTGCCGATACCGAACACCATATGGAGCAGGCCTCAGAGGTCTTCTGGAGCTACTACCTTCATTAACAATTCTTTTCGCTTTAGCGCCATCGGCAGGTTCTTTTCCCTTTATGTCTTCAATAATTATTTGATTCTTAGGGTCTACCGATGCATTTCTTCTAGCAGCTTCCGATGTTAACACTTTGGTTTTGCCCTTAGCCTCCACCATATTTGCAGGGAACGGATGTTGATCAATTTTCATTGGCTTCTGATCTTTTGAATTATCAAATTTGATTTTCCCAGATTCGATAGCCGACTGCAACTGTTGCCTAAACACCTTGCAATCATTGGTACTGTGCGAGGTAGCATTATGCCATTTGCAGTACCTAATCTTTTTCAACTCTTCTGCCGATGGAATCACATGATGAGGAGACAGTTTGATTTGACCCTCTTGGAGCAAAAGATCAAATATCCTATCGGCCTTGGTGATGTCAAATAGAAATTTTCTGGCTCTTTCTGACCGAAAGGACATGATATCGGCTTCTTATTCTTTACCCACTCGGCCAAACCGATAATTGGTTCATCATCAGAGTCTGAATCTTCTGCTTCTTCTACAAAGGACACCTTTTTATTCTAATTCTTTCTGGGTTCAAAAACCCTAGTGTCCTGATCAGAAATCCTTTGCACGATATGACTCAAACTTTCAAACTCTTGTGACCCATATTTTTCTCTGATATGTGGCAGTAACCCTTGAAGAGCTAAATCGGCTAACTGCCGATCATCAAGCACTAAGTTGTAGCATTTATTCTTTACATCTCTTAGCCTGTGTACGAAACTTTCTACTGACTCATCACTGCGTTGTCTCAATTTTGTCAAATCAGTCAGTTTCTTTTCATGTACCCAGCAAAGAAGTATTTGTGAAATTGCTTCTCTAGATCGGCCCATGTAATAACAGAATTAGGTGGTAACGAAATAAACCACGCAAAAGCTGATCCAGACAATGATGAGGAAAATAATCGAACCCTTAATTCATCCCTGTTAGCTGCTTCTCCGCACTGGATGATGAATCGGTTGATGTGCTCCATTGTTGACGTATCATCTTGCCCAGAAAACTTAGTGAAATCTGGCACCTTGTATCGATTCGGGAAAGGAATCGAGTCATAAGATGAAGGGTACGGAGTCCGATAAGAGTAAGTATTGACCTTGGGCTGAATCCCAAATTGCTCTTTCATCACTTCTGCAATCCTATCGGTCAAGAGTGCATCATGATCTTGCCGATGCACTGGCTGGATCTCTACTGGAGGCGTTGGCTGATATGCTTCTACATACCCCTGTGGCACTTGGCTTGGATAAATCGGCATATTCACGGCACCAACCTGCGGAGTAAAGTTCGTCGTCTGTTTTACCGATGCTTGCTCCTGGACAGTTGTCTGTGGACTATACCGTTGAGTCCCTATTGCTTGATGGCTTGGTTGGATAGCAGATTGCTGGGTTGGCGCTTGCCCCGACCAATTGAGATGGTAACTCATCAGCACCTGGCTTGCCGATGGCTGATAACTTATAGACGATTGATGCTCTTGTATAGACGGATGATAGCCAGCATAATTGCCCTGAATTGCAGGTAACCCAGACTGAGATATGAATGGTACCATGGGCTGCTCTGCAGTGGAAGCTCTCTGTTGAACTGGTGGAGGATTAGTTAATGGATTCGCATAAAATATCTGTTGTGGAGGTGCGTAGAATCCCATTGACAATGGCTGTATAGCAGGAGGTACAGTAGAATAATACGGCGCTTGAGCCACCGGCCGAATTGGAGTAACCGATGTCATTGGACCCTTCCCTGCTACATCATGCACTTGAGGTGGTCCAGAATTGGCAGTAGATGGACCTGGAGGCATACCGTATCCCCACCAATTGGCAGCAGTTTGATTATGTTGACCTGAAGGACCTGACATTGCCGATGCCGATAGATCTGTGCTCAATTGAGTACTAGGCTTTTCCTGAGATGTTAGATCTGATCCTCTCAGCGTGGCACCAGCGATGGATGGTCCTGATATAGCTGAAAGAGTAGGCGCTTCTATACTCTCAACGGCTGGAGTTGCCGATGGAGTACTGGTAGATGCCGATCCTGGCTGATGATACGCTGGCCCGACATACCCTGATGCTTGTCCGTCCCTTAACGTTTGTACAACAGCATTGTAGACAGTATTGGACAGCACGGTGGAGTGGTTGATCAAAGCTTGATTTAATGCAGAATTAACCATCTCCTGTAATTTGCCAGGGTTGGAGTCAAAGGTTACCTGCCGAGGCAGCGGCAGATCTTGCTTCTGGATAACTTCTCCTCCCCTGTTCATGCTGAAAGACTTCAAGCAAAGCTGCCTGTAATCCTCCATAGCTTTTTCCATGGCTTGCTTCTGATCCTCGAGATCTGATTCTGATATCTCGATGATGTTCTCTGGAGTGATATCGGTAGTATTCCTCATGATAAATCTGTTGACCTGTCCCACCGAGCGTGCCAAAAGATGTGTTGATGCAAAATTATATCTGCAAACACACCGGGCTAATACCCGAAATCGATATCCGGAGCGTGCCAGTTGATTTGACCTGTTAATCGACAAGGATGATAGATTTGAATAAAACCTGAACGAGACGACAGCGATACGCCCGGACGTCAAAGCTCAGATGATACTCGATAACTGTTGAACAGATCAGACGAGACGACAGCGATACGCCCGGACGTCAAAGCCTGAATCTTGCTCGGTAAAAGCGGAACCTGCAAGACCGCCGGAGATCAAGTTGATGCAGCCCGTCGACTCTTGAAAGAACTCGTTGAAAAGGAAAAAGTACCAGTGACGAAGTCGCCAAAAAGTAGATTGCTTGAAATGTAGATAAAAATAGTAGGTTTGTTGTATTGATTATTCTTTACATTGTCTCTCGGTACATATTTATACCCTGGTGCTATGAGTCCTAAACAGACACGACAAAGTATTACCTAAACAAGTCTTACCTCTAAGGAATAAAAAATAACGACTCGTACCAAGGTCGGACTCAAAAATAAACTAATAAAATAATGGCATAAATATCGCCAGTTCCCTTATCCATTGCTTTACGATGAAAACTCTACCGGCATGCTCCTCATCCCTGTAAATTCCATCGGCAACCCATCAATAATGGCTCAGACCTGCTTTCCATGTCCTTCAGCTCCGCTTTCCATCGGCAACCATGCCTCAATCTCTATCGGCAACAGCCCTCTGGCTTCATCGGCAATGTACGAGATCAACATGTCCTTTATCGGCACTCATCCATCGGCAACTCAGAAACAACGCTGGAGAAGAACCACTCCCTTGCCGATCAGCACAGTTTTCGGTCCATATTGACACGTGTCAAAAAACGGTGTCAACATTCCTAAATAAAATCTTGCCATGTTGATCAAAATAACAATAGGACAATCTCATACCACGAGGTATAGCATTAGTTTTCCCAAAATTGGTTTTATCGCTTTCAGGTGCTGAAGGGACCAATTCGTATTTCTTCCTAAAGACAATCTTGCCATCTTGATTAAAATAACAATAGGACAACCTCATACCAGGAGGTATAGCAGCATATGATGATCCATCACTTCCCATGACGCAGGTAATAGATGGAAACTGGAGTTGACGCCTTGCCTTCCCCAGCGGAGTCGCCAAAAATCTGTTGATGACAAATCTAATCCTTGCCAACACATCAGCGGGTCTTGGATGTCCAAAGAGGTTGATTGATAAGCCTACAATGCAGTAAGAATGTAGCATAACTGGCCAAATCGATCTAGAGATTGATAGGGCTGATGTAGAGCTCGATCTTGGCTAAAAAGGCTCCAGAACCACCTTCGAAAGGATTGTCCGGAGGAAGCACGTGGAGGATCTCCTAGGACCACCAAGGCCGTCTAGGAAGCCAACAAATCTCATAGAGAGACGTGCCAGACAGCAGGTAGAAGGGTTGAGGATAGCATATTGGGGTAAAAGAAGATAATTGTGTTGTATATTTGATGATTGATAGGATGGGATTAATCGGCCATAATCCTCTCGTATATATAGAGGGAGTGGTCTTATCCCAGTAGAAAAAAACTCCCAAACTTGATCTCCAAGTTTTCCACATCCAAAATAGGTTCAACACTGACTTGGGAGTCAAATCGGCTTGGAAAACAGCCTCGAACAGGCTTAGCCAGGTCCTAGGCCGGCTTAGCCGGTTTCTTCGACCCGGAGGCGCTGCTTGTGAGCTGAAAACAGCCAAAATCGGCTTAGCCGGCCTGGTGAACCGGCTAAGCAGATTGGCAGGCAGGAATTTCAGATGAAATCTTCCAAAATTCATAATTAATTCATCCGTACTCCAAACAAGGCAAACCATATATGTTTTTTGATCAGTATTTGAGGAACTTGGTCAAGTCGGCTTAGCCGGCCTAGGGACCCAAGCCGACTTTGGCTGATCCAGTGCCCAAAAAGTGATTTTCCTCGCTCATGCTTCAAATGTGATGATCCGAGGATGCTTTCAGGTTTTCTTGGTGACAAAAACATTATGATGAAGTCTATTAGGCCCTCTGGATAATTTTGGGTGTCAACAAATATAATGTTTGATCGAGTAAGTGGTATGTACACTATTGCCAGCACGTCAGATTTGTATAAATAGTGTACGTAAATAGTGTACGTACTGTAATCAGCTATTTATAACATTCCACGCACTATCAGCCCCAGCATGGTGCTACCATGACATAATAAGCATATGCAACGAGGAAAAGGACATGTAGTATAGCAATTATAAGAGCCATGTTTTTGCTGATGTGTCACCCTATTTAACGTATTTGAAATTACCATGAATTCTGCATTGAGACTGACCTTAGTAACAGCTGAGTTGCCTTGATATCGAAGGTTATAAGCTTCTTCATTTACAAATTTTTGACTTTTAACAACCTTTCTATTGTCTTTATTTAATGACATTCTACTAGCTAAATCCTTTCCCAATTCCCATAGGAACTGGTGAGATTCAGGGGCCGCAAGGGACGGAAGATTCTATGAAACATATATAAGTTTTATAGTGGCGTTGAAAAATATGAACAGTCCTTTAATTACCATATGATTCAGGGGCCGCAAGGGACGGAAGATTCTATGAAACATATATAAGTTTTATAGTGGCGTTGAAAAATATGAACAGTCCTTTAATTACCATAATGCACTATTTCCGCTGGTTTTCATCATCTCCCTCCGCGCATAGAATGCTAGCTAGTGCTGCCTGCCTTTATCTACTCTTATTACTTTGTATTATGTTTACTAGTAGTGCTAACTTTGTAACAAAAAAAAACAACTAAGGCATGGAGTCGTTGCCTCCACTTTATATCATGCACTTTTATCCACTACATTACTTTGTATTCTTTTTGCTATTGTTTACTAGTAACTTTAACACACACACACACACAAAAGCAGGGGAGTTTTGCCTCCACTGTATGCACTTTTATCCACTACATTAATTAATTTGTATTCTTTTTTATATTGTTTACTACTAACTTTAACACACAAAAAAAAGGCAGGGGAGTTGCTGCCTCCACTGTACGCACTTTTATCGACTACATTACTCTGTATTTTTTATGCTATTGTTTAGCACTAACTTTAATGCAAGTAAATCTTTCCAGGACACGATCGGTGCATAGTGTGATGGCACGAGATTATAGATATGCCATGGAGATGGCCGCTTAATCATCGTCATGTGTGCTTGTAATATGTTATGCCTTTTAAAATACTTGGAATTGCTTTCTATCGTCTTCCATCGCCTCCACAAAATGTAATCCTGCTAATAGGGCGGGGCTTGACGGGATTTTTGGGCGGGTTTTAAAATAGGTACTATTGGATGGGTGAAAATGGGTGACACTATGAAACGGATCGGGGCGGGTTGGGTTAACGACGCAAACGGATTCGGACGGGTTAGGGCGCTATGGTCGCAGATCGACACGTACATCATAGATCACTTGCGTAGTGACTACGGGTTAGGGCGGATTGGGGCCTTTGGGCCAATGGGATGAGTCGGATCGGGTGATAATTAGGGCTCTTAAGATATAGATAGGGGCGGGTTTGGAGCGGGCTCAACCCATTACCAGGCGTAACAAAATGTCAATTTGCTTCATAAAGGGTATCTTGGTCATTAGGTACAGCTCTGTTAACACGTCACCCCATGATCGCACCCCCTCCCCGATTCGACCCCGAGTCCCCAACCCCGATGGTTCGACACCTAGCCGCTAGCCCTAAAGGTAAATAAACATCTACTTTTCCCAAAGCTAGCTGGCCTAACCTACGCGAACCCGAAATTAAACTTGGCTCTTCGGAGGAGACAACCTTCGCATTAGTATACACTAGTCACTGATAGTAAATAAAGAAGGCTTATAACCATTTCCTGCTTTGCAAAAATAATTGAAACGGGCACAACATATCACTACTACAGATTAAGTCTTTAGAGGCGGCCGGCTGCCAGTACAAATCAACGACCTGTAGAGTCGGCTGCCCAGCCTTTCCTAGGAATCAATCACAAATGCCTCTACATATCAATTTCTAGAGGAAGTTGTAGTGTTCATAGACGTCATTAAAAATCGATTTCTAGAGCAGCTGTAGTCCATAGCCGACTATATAAATTTGTTTTGCAGTGGGGGTTGTTTTCTAGAGCTGCCTCCACAAAACTTTCGCGCTAAAATTTAAAATGAATTGGAGCTTTCTGTACACAAGCACACTATATATATAAAGGCAATTTCATTTTTCAGATCAATATATTTCTCTTCATATCTTTTCTCTATTATATTGGAAATAAAGGTAATTTAGCAACGCATAAATTAATTCCGACAATAAACAAAGGAGCAACAGCATGTATCATAGATACGTGACATGATACTAGCACTACAATCTTGAACAAATCTAGGCCCTCTAGTGCTAGCATCGGAGGGAATATGAGAACAATTCAAAGAGATAGAGTATAAATTCTTACAGTGGAGTTGTTGGTGCTAGCAACGCAAGAGAATAAGAAGTAGACCGTCGATGGAGATCCACATCGGTGGCATAGAGGGAAGAAGACGCCTAGCGAGCAGTCACGACAGCAATTCTCAAAAACATGACACACCTCCTACCCTGTGCAGGGACACGAGAGGACATAGGCTTCGGAGGCTCCCGGGGCCAATGGCACGCTAGCAACGGGATGGAGAAGACGGCGGCAGCGCATCACAATGGAACATGAAGAGATGAATTCTCTGTGTACTAAGGACGTTTCTCACCCCTTATTTATACAAGCACCGCAGCTAAGGAAAGCACTTAGCCGTACAATCACATCATTATTGTAATTGACCTTCCGTTTGTGTACTTACCACAATACGAGAACAATTGCTTACCAAATAGGTCAGCGCAATTTTCTCCATGCATGTAAAAATAACGAGTGGCAAATGAAAGCCGCGCAACCGCAAGGATCAGAGCGGCAAATCACCGGACCATTCACAAGCATGCCGTGCGCGCATGCCATTTAGGCCCGCCCCGCCCTTTGAGACGAGCGAGGTGAGCACGCGCGTGTTTGTTGTTTTCTTTTTCTCTCCGCAATAGCTTCAACAAGATGGAGACAACTCAACTATTTAATTTGGCCTCACTTCTCCTAGAGTAGCAATGTGAGACTAAAGTCCCTCCACCATACCATGCGCGTGTGTGAGCCTTTGGGATTTGTGACAGAACCGACCAATTTATTAGAGCATAAGCACACAATTCGCCACTAATTCAGCAAATCCTATGATTGAGACCTAATAAACCCGGTAGTCCTTGAAATCTCGAAGGATTTCAAACTTTTGCGGCACGACCAAGATCGTAATAGTTTAGCGATTCCATTCACAAGTACACAGTTCGCACATAGTTTAAAACATCATCGGAGTACAAAATAGAGTTATTACAAACCAGTTTAAAGAATCAAAGTAGCGAAAGCGATTTAAGTTCAAATACCATACACACACATTTGAAATACAGTGCCAGGTCCTTGGTCCACATCCAGCAAAAGCATCAAGTCGAGAAGAGTGACCATGCCCAAGGTCTAGTCATCTCCCAAGGCGGGATAGAAACAGTTCCGACAATAACCATAAAGCATCTCACCATCTGTAAAAACATGGGAAATAAACCCTGAGTACGAGGATGTACTCAGCTAGACTTACCCGTCATAAACTAAAATAAAAGACTTCAAGGAGTATGCAAGGCTGTATAAGTGGGATAGCTGACTCATTTAAATTGCGAAAAAGCTTGCATTAAGAAACAATTAATAAGAACCTTCTAGCAATGTATTTTAATCTGATTAACCTTATCATGCTACATTAGCACCTGTACTAAACAAGCATGGTAATAATTATTCAACAGCAAGTAACCATTTTCCGGTTGAGTATCTTTCAGTCTCAACAGCTCAACCATCTCATCTCTTGTTCAAATTCTTACTACGATGCCGCTGCTCAAGTCAAGTGTTCACTGTCCAGGAACGATGGCGATTATAATCGATTACTAACCAGCTGGCGGGTACTCCTCACACAAACCACACTCACCAGCCACGGTGAGCTACAGGTCACCGACATCCAATTCAGGAAAAATGCGAGATCAACAGGTACCATCACATCCGGGCACCGTCCGGCTGCCAGCAGGGCGCACCATGCTATATTCAGACCTTACAACCGCGTAACCCGTGGTCCCCCATCTTCACCAATGCGATG
>CM041636.1:1367880-1391525 GCA_023333625.1 Bothriochloa decipiens | reverse complement strand
GATGAAAAATGAGCAAGTTATGAATTTCCAAAGCTTTAAACAAAATCCAAAATCTATTCTGGAAAAGAAAAAGAAAAAGAAAAAGGCACTTTACACCGGGGACCCTGACATTTCTAGAAACTAACCAAGCCCTAACCGGTAAATCTCTGTGTCTGGCAACTTTACACCGAGAACCTTAGGGTTTCCTACATTCTAACCCGATGGTCCTCGTCGGCGGTGAGGCTCGGCCGGCCGTCCCGGCGGCGCTCCGGCGTCACCAACCGGCGGAGAAGAGAGAGAAGAGCAGCGCACATCGATCGAGGGTACTCAAGATGGGAGGGAGCGGCTTGAGGCGGTCGGAGCTCGAGCACGGCGGAGCGGCGGCACTCCGAGCGGCGGCCCGACGGAAATCCGACCCCATGAAACCCTAATCGATGCCATTGACCATCGTCCTAGCAGCTATCCACCACGACGCGTCTGATTCGCACCCTAATGGCGAGGGAGGATGGCCAGAGCGGCGGGACCACGGTGAAGCCGAGGTGCGGCAATGGCGGCCGGGGAGAAAATGATGCGATTCGGGCGAACCTTGACGGAATGAGCCGAGACGAGGGTGGAGGATGGTGGAGCGGACTCGGGCGCGTTCGATTGCGGGGTCAATCGAGAGAATGCGCGGCTGACGGCGATGAATTTTTGAGCGGCGGCGAGATGAGCTCGGGCGACGCGGCGGCGAGCAGAGAGGAAAAAGAGAGGGGACGAGGGGGAGAGAGTGAGGGCTCGGGCGAGTGAAGGAGTGGGCGCGTTCGGACGACGCCCCACGCGGCCAAAACAGCCCGGCCTCGGCAGACCCTGAGCGCCACACGGCCAATGCATGCTGCCGCAGGCGGCCACGGTGCTTTCCTGGTCGGGGATTTCCCTGACGGCCAGGAACCAACCGTCACCGAAAAGCTGTTTTCATGAATATAAAATAAATTTTGCTGCTTAATAACTCTTAAACTTAGCTGAATTAGCAGAAACTCAAAATAGATGAAATGTAGATTTTGAAGAGTAGAACATTTCATATTAAAGAAGTTTTACCAGATTCTGCCTAGATTTTGAATTACAAAAATCCAAATAAAATACCTTTTAAAAATTCCCAAAATGGAAAATCAGCCCCCAATTCTGCCATTTTTCAATATTTTTGAACACCTTCCAAGCATTTTCATGAAAAGTGGTAAAAACAACTTTTGTTCCTTATAAAATTCTCTACAAACTTCATTTAGTGTGCACACACATGCAAGCAATCTAGCTACCACTTCCAATTCAGTCAAACAAAACTACTTTAATGGTCCACCTTGGTCAACCATGACAACAAAGCTTAATTAGCCAAAACCATGAACATAAACCTAGGTTAATTTGGTGTCCTAATCATGTCTAGGTTATCTTAGGGGTCATCAAACACCAAACACCCATACCACATATTCAATTCATGTGAAAGGCAAGAAAAATTCGAATAATCAAGCATGATACATAAAATGACAATCAAACTTTTCATCAATGCTATGCATAATGATGCTTATGCTTAAGAATGCGAATGATTATGCATGCTTAACACCAGAGTGTTACAGCCCTTCCCCCCTTAAAGAAATCTCGTCCCGAGATTTGAGTAGACTAACCATTCTTTATGAAAATCGGGATATACTTCTTTTAAATAGTCCTCGGTTTCCCAAGTGGCATCGTTATCATCATGATTGCTCCAAGAAACCTTATATTGCCTGACCACACGATTTCTGGTCACTCTGTCTTTGACATCCAGGAGTCTCATAGGTTTCTCTTCATAAGTTAAATCTAAACTCAGCTTAATGTCTTTCACTTTAATGGCTTCCTCAGTTGGAACACGTAGACATTTCTTGAGTTGGGATACATGAAAAACAGGAAACACTGCACTCATCTCTTCAGGCAGTTTGAGCTTATAGGCCCACAATCCTTTTCTTTCCACTATCTGATATGGACCAACATAACGAGGGGCTAGTTTTCTTTTAACACCAAAACGTTGCACTTTCTTCATAGGAGAGACCTTCAGATACACATAATCACCAACATCAAAAGTTAGAGGTCTTCTTCTCTTATCGGCATAACTTTTCTGTCGAGATTGTGCAGCTGCTATGTGTTGTTGAATTGTTCGAACCTGCTCTTCAGCTTCTTTAACAAAGTCAATACCATAATATCTTCTTTCTCCAGGTCCTACCCAATTCACAGGCGTTCTACACTTTCGGCCATACAGTGCCTCAAAAGGAGCCATCTGTATACTCTCTTGGTAGCTATTGTTATAAGAGAATTCTGCCAAAGGTAACCATTTCTCCCATGAGCCCTTGGATGATAAGACACAAGCCCTCAGAAGATCTTCAAGAACTTGATTCACTCTTTCTGTTTGGCCTGAAGTTTGAGGATGATAAGCTGTACTATGATTCAGCTTTGTCCCCAAATCCTTCTGCAAATGTTCCCAGAAATGAGCAGTAAACTGAGATCCTCGATCAGATACAATTGTCTTGGGAATTCCATGCAAACGGATAATCTCCCTGAGATAAATATCAGCATATTGAGGCGGTCGATAGTCTGTGCGAACTAGAATAAAGTGCGCACTCTTGGTAAGTCGATCCACGATGACCCAAATAGAATCATGCCCTTTCTGAGTGGTGGGAAGTCCGGTAATGAAATCCATACTGATATCTTCCCATTTCCATTCAGGAATCGGCAACGGTTGAAGCATTCCGGCTGGCTTCAAATGAACAGCCTTTACGCGACAACAGATGTCACACCGTGCGATATAAGCTGCAATCTCCTTTCTCATTTTGGTCCACCAATAGCGAACCTTCAGATCATGAAACATCTTACTACCGCCAGGATGAATAGATAACTTTGATAAGTGAGCTTCATCCATAATTTGATTTCTGAGTTCTCTATCTTTTGGTATGACCAGACGATCGTCAAACCATAAGATTCCCTTCTCATCCACTCAGAAATGCTTGAGCGGCTGTTTCAATATTTTCTCCTTGATATGACCTATACCCTTGTTAGTTTTCTGACCTTCGATAATCTTACTTTCAAGCGAGCAACTAATTTGGATGTTACGCAGCACAACAGGATGCATGAGGCTAAAATCATCTGCTAACAAAGGTTGAATAGCATGACAATGTGATTTTCAACTCAACGCATCTGCGACTACGTTTGCCTTGCCTGGATGATACAAGATCTCCATATTGAAGTCCTTAATAAACTCCATCCATCGATGTTGTCTCATGTTCAACTCGAGTTGAGTGAAGATATACTTCAGACTTTTGTGATCAGTATAGACTTTAAAGAAGTTACCCAACAAGTAATGCCTCCAGATTTTTAGAGCATGCACAACAGCTGCTAGCTCCAAATCATGGGTTGGATAATTCACTTCATGCTTCTTTAACTGACGTGAGGCATAAGCTATGACTCTTCCTTCTTGCATAAGCACACATCCCAAGCCTATTTTTGATGCATCACAATATACATCAAAAGGTTTCTCCAAATCTGGTTGCGCAAGAACAGGAGCAGTGGTCAACAATTCCCGCAAGGTACGGAAAGCTGTTTCACACTCCTCTGTCCAGACAAACTTCTTCTCTTTCTACAACAGATTTGTCATAGGTTTGGCAATCTTCGAGAAATCCGGAATGAAACGACGATAATACCCGGCTAGACCAAGAAAACTCCTAACTTCATGCACAGAAGTCGACGCTTCCCAGTTCATAACCTCTTGTACTTTGTTCAGATCTACTGAGATTCCCTCATCAGATAGGACATGGCCAAGGAATTGAACTTTCTTGAGCCAAAACTCACACTTGCTAAACTTAGCATACAGCTTATGTTCCCTAAGCCTTTCTAGAACAATCCTTAGATGCTCGGCATGATCGTCTTCGCTTTCTGAGTACACCAAGATATCATCAATAAACACCACCACAAACTTGTCTAATTCCGGCATGAAGACCGAATTCATCAGATACATGAAGTATGCAGGAGCATTTGTTAAGCCAAAGGACATAACAAGATACTTATACAATCCATATCTGGTAGAAAAAGCGGTCTTAGGCACATCTTCTGGTCTAATCTTGATCTGATGGTAACCAGACCTAAGATCAATCTTGGAAAACACTCTCACCTTGGACAACTGGTCAAACAGAATGTCAATTTGGGGTAACGGATACTTGTTCTTAACGGTGACAGCATTGAGTGGACGATAATCCACGCACATCCGTAGAGATTTGTCCTTCTTCTTCACAAAGATAGCAGGACAACCCCATTCCGACACACTAGGACGAATAAGACCCTTGTCCAACAAATCCTTCAACTGATTTTTGAGCTCTGCCAATTCATTTGGCAGCATCCGATATGGTCTCCTAGAAATTGGAGCAGTGCCAGGCAATAACTCAATGCGAAACTCAACATCTCTATCGGGTGGAAGACCTGGGAGCTCTTCAGGAAAAACATCCGAAAATTCACATACAACAGGAATTTCGGGAAGAGGGGTCACACGAGTAGAATAGGACACACTCTCTAGCTTAAACTTTTGGGGTAATGGCACTTGAAAAGTACCCTCCCCAAGAGGATTTCTGATAGATAGCATCCTATTACCTGTATCGATCACAGCACCCCAGAATTTCATCCAACTCATTCCCACGATGACATCCACTCCTAAGCCAGGTAGAACTATCAAGTTCAACCGAAACCTCCACTTATCTAGGTCTAGGGTTGCACCCTGAACTATCTGCTTAGTAGTTATATCAGCCCCAGCTAAACTAACCTTGAATTCAATACTCAATTCAAGTATCTTTTGATCATGCTTCTGTGCAAATGCTTGACTCATGAAAGAATGCGATGATCCAGAATCAAACAAAACAGCGACAGGGATTTGATTCACAGAAAACATACCCGCAGTCACTGGTTCACCAACAAGAATTTCTTCAATCGAGGTGTTGTGCACACGAGCTTGATATGGGCCCTGCTGCTTCTTGGGAAAAGGGCAATAACGAGCAAAGTGCCCTGCCTGGTTGCAGTTGAAGCAAGGTCCATTGACAGGTGTCTTGTTAGCACCGGTCAAGTTGCTCTGTACTGGTTTCCCCTGTAGAACAGGAACTTTGAATGCTCTGTGATGCTTCTGCGGATTATGAGCTGGATAATTGTTATGCCTTTTCTGTTGCGGGGGCCTGAATCTCGCACCAGACATCGGTGGACGAAACGACGTACGGAAAGCAGTTGGGGCTCTTGACTGAGAAGAACCACCTCCATCATGAGCTCTCTTACGATTTTTGACGGCAGCATGAATGTTGTTACTGTTTTCTTGCATAATACAATCATTCAAGAAATCATTAAAAGTAACACGGGCAGAAGTACTCATGGTCTTCATCAACTTGGAACTCAAGCCTCTCTTGAAGCTAGCTATCTTGTTCTCATCAGTGTTGACAAACTCAGGAGCATAGCGACTCAAATTATTGAAGGCGTGCAGATACTCCTTCACATTACGAGTTCCCATAGTGAGCGACAGAAACTCAGTCTTCTTCATAGCCATCAGACTGGGAGGAATGAAATTTCCTCGGAAAGCATGTGCAAAGCGGTCCCAAGTAACTGGAACACCCTGCGAAAAGGTGGTGCGATGTTGCTTCCACCACGTCCCTGCTTGTCCCTCAAGCTGATGGGCTGCATACTCCGCTTTCAGCTCTTCTGTCAACCTTAGGAGACAAAAATTATCTTCCATGGTATTGAGCCATTCATCTGCCTCAAGTGGCTCAGGAGCATCCTTAAACACAGGAGGTTTAGTGTCCTAAAACTCCTTGAAGCTGATGTATTGATTTTGTTGAGGACCCTGGCGAACATCGCGGGCCAAGTTCTCGTGAAGAAGCTGCTCTACATTGCGCTGGCTGCCCAAGAACTGAGCAAACAGCTGCTCCGCATTGGTCAAAGGTGGGAGTGGCACACCACGTGCAGTGTTATCAGCACCCTCTTCAGATCCACCATTGCCATTAGCACCCGAACCACTACGTGTAACCGGCATCTGCATATTTTCAGCAAGAAGTATGTATCAGGTGAATGTTGTCATAATGAGAGGTGAATGTAAAAATCATGCCAAACTGAATTTATCGAGGGAAATAAATTCGCACAATAAATAGAGGCACAATAATTCTAATTTTTCATATCACAACATCACTAATAATATTACTGCGAACCATCGCAAAGCGTCTTACAACATCCATAATTTTGCCAGCATACATACACTGGACTTTTAAAAGTTGTACGGATATCACCACCTCAAACACCATGTTCCAACATTACATCAAAGTCTTGATAGCGAGCAAAAGGGTTACATGACCACCTGACAGGCACGCAAAAGAACAGCTAGAGACTAATGATCTGCATCAAGGCTACTCTCCATTGTTGCTACTCTCACTAGAAGCACTGTTCACAGCCCTCCTAGCTGCTACTAAGGCTGCTCTCAGCTGACGGATCTCCTCCTGCTTCCTGTGCACCTCCTCGTGAAGGCTAGCATTGTAAGCACGAACCTCCTCCACGTCCTCTAGCACCTGCTGCTGGCGGATGCTAAGACGACGGAACTCGGACCAGGCTTCATCCCTAGCCTGAGCCATCTTCTGGCTCTCCAGCACAACCTTGTCTCGATGATGAGACACACGGGCTACCTCCTCTCGGGAGCGCTGAAGCTCACGAGTCAACTCACGCTTCTCCTTGCGTGCATCAGCTCGAGCCTCCTTGAACTCCTCATTTAGATGAAGTGCCTTAGTCTCCATGTTGACATAGGCCCTCATCACTGCAAACATGGCACTCATGGCAGGCGTGCTGCTACCCTGTGCCTCCTCAGGACCAGCCTCTAATGGGTTTCCCTCAGCATGTGGCCACCTAGAATGGCGGTGAGCAATGGGGAACACTCCAGGAAAAACCTCGGCAAGTGAGTGAGGTATCTCCTCCATCAGGTGCTCTACCACGTCAAAGGCTGCAAACGTGGCACCCGTCTTGGCAGTCTTGCCCGCACCAAAACAGCGCCACCCAACCCAGTGGGGGTCACCGTCCAAAGGTGGGACTACTACCTCCACACGTGCCTCTCCATAGTTCATCAAATCATCCTTGTCCCAATACTAGTGAGGCTCCATGCCCACCGTGTACCCAGCATTGGAGAGAATCCTCCAAAGAAGGCTAGGCATGGCGTGCTCCTCAAGAAAAGTGTTCACCTCCCTTGGTGCCGACTCATGTACAGCCAAAGGACCACAGGGCACTCTTCCTCCAGTGGACTTACGAGCAGTCTGCTTGGTTCTCGCCATCTGTTCAAAAGTTGTATATCCCATAAGTTATAATTTTAAAGAAAAGAGACAATTTAATTATAAGGGAAGGAACCATGAATGTATGAATGAGCAAATTTAACCATGATGCATGCACGTCACATACGTCCTCACGAACTAATAATCTAACGCTCTATGCGGTGGCATACATCGTTCTCTCATTATACGTAACTACTTCGTTCTACCGTTCGCGGTTAGTGTACCTGCAGAAAATTCATTTCAGCCCATATCCCATATGAATGCAATTCGACGTAAAAATTCACGCACCTTCCGAACAAGGTGAAAACACCGATTACTTACTACCCCAACAAGTCATGCAGAAGACGACACCGCTAGAAGACGGTCCCAACATGGGATACCTTCATATAAACATGTGTGCAACATGTAAATAATCCGGCATCAATAAGCACTCCCCTAGACTGGCATTTGCATCCAATCATGCTCTCACAACTCACACTTACCAGGGCATAGAGGCAATGTGATCCATACATTACCATTCAAGTGAATGGCACCCATACGAATCCGCCATTGTATGGGCAACGGCAAAATAATAAATATGATGCAATTTTCCCAAGTCAGTACTTAATTAAGCCACCTGAATCCTATTGGGCATAAAGGATATGACCACTGGCACACTCTAGTTTTCAAAACCATAGATTTGAACACCTATATACACCTATACTTTTTGTAAATACTTTTCGCAAACCAAAAACTCCTTTATTTTAAATACTTGTGAACAGTAAAACGCTAAACCTGCTCTGATGCCAGCTGTGACAGAACCGACCAATTTATTAGAGCACAAGCACACAATTCGCCACTAATTCAGCAAATCCTATGATTGAGACCTAATAAACCCGGTAGTCCGTGAAATCTCGAAGGATTTCAAACTTTTGCGGCACGACCAAGATCGTAATAGTTTAGCGATTCCATTCACAAGTACACAGTTCGCACATAGTTTAAAATATCATCGGAGTACAAAATAGAGTTATTACAAACCAGTTTAAAGACTCAAAGTAGCGAAAGCGATTTAAGTTCAAATACCACACACACACATTTGAAATACAGTGCCAGGTCCTTGGTCCACATCCAGCAAAAGCATCAAGTCGAGAAGAGTGACCATGCCCAAGGTCTAGTCATCTCCCAAGGTGGAATAGAAACAGTTCTGACAATAACCATAAAGCATCTCACCATCTGCAAAAACATGGGAAATAAACCCTGAGTACGAGGATGTACTCAGCTAGACTTACCCGTCATAAACTAAAATAAAAGACTCCAAGGAGTATGCAAGGCTGTATAAGTGGGATAGCTGACTCATTTAAATTGCGGAAAAGCTTGCATTAAGAAACAATTAATAAGAACCTTCTAGCAATGTATTTTAATCTGATTAACCTTATCATGCTACATTAGCACCTGTACTAAACAAGCATGGTAATAATTATTCAACAGCAAGTAACCATTTTCCGGTTGAGTATCTTTCAGTCTCAACAGCTCAACCATCTCATCTCTTGTTCAAATTCTTACTACGATGCCGCTGCTCAAGTCAAGTATTCACTGTCCAGGAACGATGGCGATTATAATCGATTACTAACCAGCTGGCGGGTACTCCTCACACAAACCACACTCACCAGCCACGGTGAGCTACAGGTCACCGACATCCAATTCAGAAAAACGCGAGATCAACAGGTACCATCACATCCGGGCACCGTCCGGCTGCCAGCAGGGCGCACCATGCTATATTCAGGCCTTACAACCGCGTAACCCGTGGTCCCCCATCTTCACCAATGCGATGCGTACAGCAGGTCGACTCCCGGCCCAAATCAAAATTAGGCTTCGCGGTCGGAACGACTTATCCTTCGAGCTAAATGTGAGGCATAAATTCAATATGACTTGAGGACGTACAACGGACGGGGTCCTAGTTCGACACAGACGGGATAACCACACCAAACCTCCAGTTCAGTCTCAACACCAATCCCGCCCGGTCTCGATTTATTATCTCCACATGGTTATCCAAGATAACAATGTATTCAACCATTCCGAGTTACCACCTGTAACTCGCGGATGACAGGAAATCACCCGACTTCTACCGATCTAGTTAAGCAGGGCTAAGCATATAATCGCACCTGAACCTAACAGGGTTGAAGTATAATAGTGGCAAGGAATATAAGTAATGCAGCAACGGTATAAAACAACGCCTATAACTTAATGCAACAACAAGTAAAGACTCAAGTTAGATATTTTACAAACCACAGGGAGAATGCTCCGGGGCTTGCCTTTCAGGAAAGCGCTTGGCTGGTGGTCGGGACACTCCGGAAGATCAGTTTCGGGATCCTCTTCTGCTGCTGCTTCCCGCACCAAAGCTTCCTGTTGGCCTTCCTCTCCTGGTGCACCGGGAACTACCGTCTCGAGCTCTGACGATCCTGTATGATGCATAGTGCGTATAAATACCGTGCATACATATAAATACAATGCTGATGGTGATGGTGAATAAATGCTCAGCTAAGATGAATGATATGATATTTGAAAACATGTATGATAAGCACATGTCATCTGCATTCTCTTCTACCGACAACTCTCCAAATAGACCTCGCATTACAAAATACTCGCACACTATAAGGAATTATAAACAACCATTGTTTTGCACACTACACTCTACTGAACCACAACCAATAGCAGATCATACATATCATGAATAGCATAAAAAGCATTTTTACACACATGAAATGATAACTCTAAAGCATTATTTATAAATAAAAGAAATCAGGGTATAACTACAACATGACTTTAGACTACTCAAAAAATTCTGTAAAAATTACAGAAGCTTAATCATACCAAATAAAGACTACCATAAAAATTTTAAGTCAAAGCAGTAAGTACTTTATCCTGCACAAAAATGACAAGGCAGCATAATTCCAGGGGCATAAAATACTTTGTACATAAAAGTATATCAAACAACAGATCTTAGAACATAATTAGCTCTAGATTGACATAAAAACAGTCTCCAAAAAGTTTCATGCGCAAATTCCTTATACATTATTTATTATGAATTATTTATCCTCACATGAAAATAGGCACCATAACTAGACAGAGCAAACTTTCCACATGACATAGCCTCATAACATTTTTCACAGATAGAGCATGACATAAGAAGACTAACAAACTTGGTCTCACATTTTTCTGAGCAACAGAGAATTAGTTATGCATTTCAATAAGATAAAAGCAATTAATAGAGATAAATAAAGCTATACAGAAAAGTTTCACAAATTCCACATTTCATATTTTTCATGCATAGATCATCTCATAATAAAAATACTGCAAGTTGAACCAACTCATTTGGATGAAAAATGAGCAAGTTATGAATTTCCAAAGCTTTAAACAAAATCTGAAATCTATTCTGGAAAAGAAAAAGAAAAAGGCACTTTACACCGGGGACCCTGACATTTCTAGAAACTAACCAAGTCCTAACCGGTAAATCTCTGTGTCTGGCAACTTTACACCGAGAACCTTAGGGTTTCCTACATTCTAACCCGATGGTCCTCGTCGGCGGTGAGGCTCGGCCGGCCGTCCCGGCGGCGCTCCGGCGTCACCAACCGGCGGAGAAGAGAGAGGAGAGCAGCGCACATCGATCGAGGGTACTCAAGATGGGAGGGAGCGGCTTGAGGCGGTCGGAGCTCGAGCACGGCGGAGCGGCGGCACTCCGAGCGGCGGCCCGACGGAAATCCGACCCCATGAAACCCTAATCGATGCCATTGACCATCGTCCTAGCAGCTATCCACCACGACGCGTCTGATTCGCACCCTAATGGCGAGGGACCACGGTGAAGCCGAGGTGCGGCAATGGCGGCCGGGGAGAAAATGATGCGATTCGGGCGAACCTTGACGGAATGAGCCGAGACGAGGGTGGAGGATGGTGGAGCGGACTCGGGCGCGTTCGATTGCGGGGTCAATCGAGAGAATGCGCGGCTGACGGCGATGAATTTTCGAGCGGCGGCGAGATGAGCTCGGGCGACGCGGCGGCGAGCAGAGAGGAAAAAGAGAGGGGACGAGGGGGAGAGAGTGAGGGCTCGGGCGAGTGAAGGAGTGGGCGCGTTCGGACGACGCCCCACGCGGCCAAAACAGCCCGACCTCGGCAGACCCCGAGCGCCACGCGGCCAACGCATGCTGCCGCAGGCGGCCACGGCGCTTTCCTGGTCGGGGATTTCCCTGACGGCCAGGAACCAACCGTCACCGAAAAGCTGTTTTCATGAATATAAAACAAACTTTGCTGCTTAATAACTCTTAAACTTAGCTGAATTAGCAGAAACTCAAAATAGATGAAATGTAGATTTTGAAGAGTAGAACATTTCATATTAAAGAAGTTTTACCAGATTCTGCCTAGATTTTGAATTACAAAAATCCAAATAAAATACCTTTTAAAAATTCCCAAAATGGAAAATCAGCCCCCAATTCTGCCCTTTTTCAACATTTTTGAACACCTTCCAAGCATTTTCATGAAAAGTGATAAAAATAACTTTTGTTCCTTATAAAATTCTCTACAAACTTCATTTAGTGTGCACACACATGCAAGCACTCTAGCTACCACTTCCAATTCAGTCAAACAAAACTACTTTAATGGTCCACCTTGGTCAACCATGACAACAAAGCTTAATTAGCCAAAACCATGAACATAAACCTAGGTTAATTTGGTGTCCTAATCATGTCTAGGTTACCTTAGGGGTCATCAAACACCAAACACCCATACCACATATTCAATTCATGTGAAAGGCAAGCAAAATTTGAATAATCAAGCATGATACATAAAATGACAATCAAACTTTTCATCAATGCTATGCATAATGATGCTTATGCTTAAGATTACGAATGATTATGCATGCTTAACACCAGAGTGTTACAGGATTTATTCAAAATTATTATTTTGGCCATAGCCCAAAACTTCTAACACATTATTCCTACATGCCTAATTCTCTATATAATTTTATTTAATTGCATAGAAAATAAGTTTAATTTGTGGAGAGATCAGTTTCACATAGTGTCGTTGCCTCATCAGTTTCACGTTATCAGTTTGCCTTGAATGAATGCTTCGATCCTTGATTCTTTGGCTACCCAGGACTTATGGTGGTGGGACCTCTGGATGACGTGGCACAAGGAGGTGGTAGAGAATTATGACAGTGAGGTTTATCTTTATAGGAGATATAGATAGATGTTTTAAAAAATGTATCCTTGGTATAGTTTAGTGCTTCAGTGGAGATGTTTTTGATAGATCTTTTTTTTTCTTGGTGTTAGATTGTACTTGTAAACTATGGAAGGATTTATACAGCTGCTCATGCACATAATATGAAGATGACAAGTGGATTATGACGTGTGAAAGCCCACACTGACTTGTCTGAATGATAATAAGGTTCTAATAATACAATTCGTTCCTTTGCAATTCCTGTCAAGTTTCCTGACTCCTTTCCAATTCCGGTAGTTTTGCATATCTGAATGCCAAAACCGTTTAAGACCCTTTTGAATCGTGGGAAGTTTTCATGTTTCCTGTGCTTTTCCATAAAAAATGAACTAATTTCTGTAAGATTCCTTCGTTGCAAAGGTATCTACAGTGTGTTCAGAAGGAAAAATTAATTGTTCCAAGTGTTCTTCTCAAGTCCCTTTGGGAACACCTTGATATATTTTAACCTCCTTTAGAAGAAAGAGGCAGAACATGTCTGCAGAAATAAGCAATGCCATCATCACTTTATTTATGTGATGGCAGCAGATAGTTTTCAGGATTTGCTTTTCCACACTGAAGTCCATTGCATGGAACCTTTTTAATTAGATGCTGCAGAAAAAGCATTTAGAAAAGTTCTTGTAGGGAAAAACGCATCAGAAAAAAAGGCTATATATTCAGTTGCTGTCGATGATGCCTTCATGTGCAGTGTAGTTGCGCGTTCACGGCTGTGTCCTTTATCTACTTTAGAATCTAACCTTAGTATTCCCTTCCAACTCTTTAAGTTTGTTTTTTAAAATAAAATAAAATAAATAAAAACACTTCGAGTTTTGTAACAAAAGCGCACGCGCCACAAGCCTGCCATCTTTGTTTGTTCCCATGTATTGTTCTCTGATTACATTGCTGTGCACAGTCAAAGTTCATTTGGATGATTCAAGGAAAAGATTCATTGACCTATATCAGACACATGCAGTACTCTTTAACCTCACCCAATAGGAAGGTGGCACTGCAAGCAATTTCCATGGAAAAATGATTGCAGAGTGGACTCGTAATCAACTAGCAGTGGACATTGCAAAGTTACATCAGTGTACGTCCTCCTGATGGTAGTGCCGTAGTGGTTGTGGCTATCAGTTATCAGGTTGAAAGATTCACAATATAATGATCCACAAGGCAGGAACTGTCAAGTCCTGCTTGGAATTTTCAGAAGCGCATAAATGGACAAATGCAGGCTGTAGCTGTCATTTTGGCAGTTATTAACCACCTTTTCCTGTCACTTCAGAATGCTTATCTGGAATTAGGCACTTGTAACAATGTTTTCCATTTTGACTAGCTGATTATATGACTTCACTCACTAAGCGTCTGAGCCAGTAGTATTTCAGTGTAGTGACTGAAGACAGGGAACACAACCACGACTAACAAGAACATGGTAGCTTTTTAGAGTAGACGAGTGATGAGGAAGGCAACAAGATGGTGGCACCGAAAAAAAAAAAACGTCAACTGCATCCTTAGCTGTTCCTTTCCTCTACAGTAATTGAATATTAGCAACAAACCAGCAAGTCAATCATTGTTCCTAATCTTAGCAGCACGCAGTTGGGTGCCAATTAGTGGAGATAGATAGCGTGGATGTGTAGTTCTGGAAGACTGCAACAACATATAGATAGATACCGATCGAGGGTGTGCGTGAAATGGACTGGTTGCCCTTTCTGTAGGCTTTAAGCGAACGTACGATTCGTCTGGTAGCTTAGCAGGGGATGGCAAATGGCAAATGGCAAATGGCAGATGGCAAGGCTATGCCACTCCAGGAGCTGCCTGCTGGCATCCTGGCGCCAATCCGAAGCAGATGAAGGTGACGACGTGTCGACATCCAAGCCAAAGCATCATCTCACCCGACACAGATTGCGATCTGCAAAACATGCATGCATGCAAGTGATCAAGTGATCATGCATTGTTTATTCTGAAGCTTACAGGCAGCAAAAAATTCGCAGCAGATTAAATTAAACAATTAAAGGTCCTTTGTACTATGTACAAAGCTGAGTTTTTTTTTATAGTAGCAGTGTGCAGAGAAGCAGAGTTGTTCTTGGAGCAAGTGGAATGAGTTGTGCTCATGTGTCTGCTGCCACTATCTTTCTTATCCACCATGGGAACTGGATGTGTCTTAACTTTCAGAAAAAGGAGTCGTCAGGGCTTTGTAGGTGATGTACGTTAACAGATACCTACAACTTCACCAGTTTTGTGCACACGAGCGATCATTCACAAGCCCCACACTGTATGTCATCACTGAATGGACCTGACCTGAGATACTACTGCTTTCTGAATTATATGTGTCTCCAGCTCCACGCCACATCTCATCTCGTCAGTCATCAATTAATGCATTAATTAATTTGAAGCAATAAGAGGGGATTAATCCTTGATTAGAAGGAATAAGAGGGGATTCATGGGAATTTTGGCCCGATAAAATTCTCATCAACTCTTTTAGATTGAGCATCAACCGAACAAGCTCTGATGGAGATGTTTAACAAATCTATTGAAGGCTCGTTTTTTTACCTTTGATTTGATAAAAACAAATCAGAAAGTTGTTTTAAGGGGTTTTTGAAGATGGCCAGACTGAGGACGTATTGGAGCCCACCAATCAATATTACGGGACCGATGCAACAGAAGTTCATGACAACAAAGAACGGAGATAAGATGAATCTAGTGGGCACCATGGCCCCATCTGCCATCCTGCACTGGCCCTACATTCTTCGACCTGTGGGCCTCTTTGCATCCTGATTTGTCAACAGGGGCCGTCGATGAATAATCAGGGCCAGGGATGACAACAGGGCTGACCCGTCTCCATAGTTTTAGGGCCTTGGTCGAATGGGTCCGTTTAGGCTGGTACATTTTTTTTCGTTTGTAGTATATAATCAATGAGAAAGTACTAAAATACCGAAAAGAAAAAAAGGAGAGATAGTAATACAACTTCCCAATAATTTTCAAAACCAACTCTAAATATTGAATGTTTTAGCAAAATTAAAACAATTACTCTCCAACAACTTCCAAATCTTTCGACATTTGGAAAACAGATTCAATCGTTCGGAAATATACGTATGCCTATTGATAATCTTATTGGTCCACTAATTATTTATTAGGACGAGATTTAACTAGCTATTTTGGAGCGCATATTTTGAAGTTAACTTAATACTATATAAAATGTGTTTATATTTCTGATGCATAATGAATATTAGTTTTAAATAATACAATATATATTTTCTTAATAAAGATAAAACTATTAGAGGACATCGATATTAGTAATATTTTCTATAAAGACGGTCAAACTAGATTTCTCATCAATTCAATCAATTAAAGACATTCAGAAATACAGAAAAAATATGAAGGCATCTCTTTTGTTTATTATAAAAGTCCTTGCATAGATGATTTTTCATCAATTCAATCAATCAATTAACAAAAATGAAAAATACTAAAGTCTCCTCTTTGAAGACATTGTTTGACTGACCAGCTTTTCCAACCGTCACTCCTCCCCCGTCTCCACCAAAACGCAACGCTACCGCCGCCGCCGCTCCATCTCGCCGCCCTCCCATCAGGTACCAAGCAGGGATGGCCGGCAAGGGCTCCGCCGTCGGGATCAACCTGGGCACCACCTACTCGTCCGTCGGCGTCTGGCAGCACGACCGCGTCTAGATCATCTCCAACAGCCAGGGCAACCGCACCACCCGGTCCTACGCCGCCTTCACCAACTCCGAGCGTCTCACCGGGGATGCCGCCAAGAACCAGGTCGCCGTGAACCCCGTCAACACTGTTTTTGGTGAGCTGACGACCCTGACCCCCTCTCCTGCCTCCTTCGTTGTACTGAACTACTGATGGTCCCTACTCTGCTGCTTGTTGGGTAAGATTAGATCTGGCGATTTTGGCTCCGTTCTAGCTCAGCCTGTACTGATTTTTGCCGTACGCTGCTGCAAAGTTCTTGATTCTTGATGGGATCCCTGCGCGTGTAGTGTACCTTGGTTGAATCTGTTTCTGGTTGCTAGTTATTTCACTCAGAGCTACTGGAAATCTGCGCGCCTGCTTGCTTACCATCTTCTTTAGTGGAAAGTAATAGCTGCTTTTCTACCCTTGTTTGTAATATATAAATTCAGTAAAAATTTCTCAAGAACTCTGTTTATGCATATGTGAAACTTTTAGGACATAAACCTGATGAGTAAAACAAAGAACGCGGATCATGTTGTACTTTGTTACGCATATTCGTGTGGTAATAAATAGACAATATAAAATTTAACAAAAGAATAGAATACATTGATATTGGGCCATGGGATTGCTGTTGTGTTCACACGATCTCCATCTTTGGAATTTAATATGCTTGGAAACTCCACACTTTTGGGCTAGTCTTACAAAAGTCAAACAAGATATTCTACGTTTTGGATCCTTCACAATCATAGATAGATCGCAAGTGAGATTCTGGGTGGACAAGTGGTTAGGAAAGTGCCTTTGAGCGAACAATATCCTTGCTTATACAACATTGCTAGACACAAGCAATATACTGTAGCTGAGATCTTTAGTCTGTCTCCTTTAAACATTTCATGGAGATATGATCTAATTGGGCCTCAATTAGGATGAGCTTCTTCCTCGCATTGCTAATATCACGTTAACACAAGAGCAAGATGAGTTTCGCTAGAAATTGGACCCGAAGGGCCAGTTCTCGGTTAAATCACATTATTCGGCTTTGATTCACCTAGAATGTTCCCAACTTAAACAAGATCATTTTCAAGATAAAGGCCCGCTGAAGATAAAGAATTTTCTCTCGTACCTTCGAAGGGGAGTGATTTATGCAATTGGCAAGATAGTGAAATGTGTTTCTTTTGCCACAAAAAGAGACAATGAAGCACATGTTGGAGCTTCATACATGTTGCTTTAAACCTTCCTCAACCATGTAGTTATGTTCGGGAGTTGTCTTCATGGGTTTAGGAGGGATTTAAAATCTTTACTTCTGCTGGGGGGGGCAACTACTTGTTAGGCTGGTACATTTTTTTCGTTTGTAGTATATAATCAATGAGAAAGTACTAAAATACCGAAAAGAAAAAAAGGAGAGATAGTAATACAACTTCCCAATAATTTTCAAAACCAAATCTAAATATTGAATGTTTTAGCAAAATTGAAACAATAACTTCCAAATCATTTGACATTTGGAAAACAAATTCAATCGTTCGGAAATATACGTATGCCTATTGATAATCTTATTGGTCCACTAATTATTTATTAGGACGAGATTTAACTAGCTATTTTGGGGCGCATATTTTGAAGTTAACTTAATACTATATAAAATGTGTTTATATTTCTGATGCATAATGAATATTAGTTTTAAATAATACAATATATATTTTCTTAATAAAGATAAAACTATTTGAGGACATCGATGTTAGTAATATTTTCTATAAAGACGGTCAAACTTGATTTCTCATCAATTCAATCAATTAAAGACGTTCAAAAGTACAGGAAAAATATGAAGGCATCTCTTTTGTTTATTATAAAAGTCCTTGCATAGATGATTTTTCATCAATTCAATCAATCTCTCACAAATAAAAAGAGAGAAAAGGAGTCATTACTTCCGTGCGGTAAAAACTTTCAGGTCGTCGGTTCCACCACCGTGCGATACCACACCCGCCAGGCTGCTGCGATGTCGGTAGAAAAAAAATAAAGGAAACAAATTATCCTATGATCATGCGATCTATTGTGGGCTTAACTTGGAAATTAAGTGCAATCACCGTCGCTTTCCTCCGAAATCCTAGGCAGCCCATGCACTCGCGCCTCCTGAAAGCGCCGGCATCGGCCACGTCGCCGGAAACACCGCTGGCTCTACGACCTGCTCTGACGTCGAACGCCGCTAGATGTGCCGCCGAATGTGCCACCGGCTCCACGACCTGCCCTGCCGTCGCTGGCTTGCTGCTTCGCGCCGTTGCTGCTCCACACCACCGGACACCAATCGCTAGCCGGCAACGAGTGCCCAACAGGTATGTCACCCCTTCTATTCCTTGCAACTAATTTTGATCCCGTTCAAAGAGATTATGAGTCGTTCACGTGCACACCAAACATCCTTTATTGGATCCGTGCCTGCAGTTCTGCATATGTGCTTTGATCTGCTTTGTATGTTATGTTTATTCGGATTTGATTAAAGTGTTCTCCGTTCTAGCGTAGATCACGACAGCCTCATAGATTGCTGACGCCGGCACGCCGCCCACATCTTCCTCACCATGGAACTTTGGAAGGACCTCTTGCACGACGCTGCACTCGACCTCCATGGGACCCAGGTAGATATAATATAACCCTTTTTTCATTATCTAAAGATGACTACTCAGTTTGCCAAAATCTGAACTTTGCTTCTTCAGTGGTGCTTCTGAGCATATAGATACGTGAATACAAACTGGGGACATTTCTTCTTTGGAGTTCTAATGCTATGTAGATATGCAAGCTCTAATATGGTCTTCTTTGATAGTAATATCAATAAAAAGTTTGAAATATTGCTTCTTGTTTTCAGCTTCAAAGTTTGAAATAATTTAATCTGAATTTTGAATATAAATCTGAAATATATTAATATAATTCTTGGAGAAATAAAAGTGGACCCAATTTCGCGTCAAGCTACAGAGATGTGGAGAAGTTAACAGAAGGTTGCAAGAATATGACTGTGCAGAGGTAATGTTCTGCAAACTAATTATCACATGTTGTTTTGATTAATGTCACAGAGTTGAGAGTTTCATTACTTTTTTCTTCCTGCTTGCCCACTGTCTGAATGTATACATGTCTGCAGCATGTTCTCCATGAGCTTGCATCTTCTCCAGTAACTAGTAGGTTGGCGCGCCTTTGCGCGCCCAGTTGGGCAGCATCTGTGGTGGTTCATTACATAGGTAAAGTTTGTAGTTTAATACATCTGCTGGTGATGGTTAACCGTGCCTTAATTAACAATTACATGCATAGGATACTTTATACACAAGGCAGCCGATAGACAGGTATAGTTTGTTTCATAAAACCAACAGTGTTAGTATATAGTATATGTATATAAGAAGGCACCGAAAGCTTATATATAATGTCATACAGGAATTTGTTCCTAATAATCAATGTACATAATGCCTAGTCACCTCCAGCTGATCACGAAGCCATGCAACAGTCAACATGGTGGTAGGGTCAGTAGCAGGGATCGATACCGATCGATGTTGGCTGCATCTAGTGTCTTCCAGTCAGATTATGCATACAGAGAACTTTTTTCCTGAAAAATGCAAGTGCAGTAAGATGCAGGCTTAAATCAGTAAACAGGTGGAAGTAGAAGACAAAATGGAGCACTATATTGGTACTGCAATTTATATAGAAGCAAACAATATACTAATTATCAATAAGTGAGAATCCAAAATTTGGATTGAGATTGGTACGAAACCTTGAATTCTTCGAAATTGAGGGCTGGTATTTCAGTTGGGTCCCTAACAGTACGAAAACCATATGCGTTATCGGAGGAAAGTCTCCAGAATATTCTTATAAATCAGTTACAGTTGTACGTACTGGGAATACTAAGATCTTAAAAACAGACTAAGAGAGGCCATATAAAAGGGCTACGAACATAAAGAAGGAGCACTCAGGTATAAAAGAGGTAAAGGGCCCAAGCAATAGGTAACAGGTTTAAGGAGAAGGCATAGAAAAGCTCTGTCTCTGACACCTCCGTTGTTGCGTTGCACCATTCAAACTGAGTTTGAAAGGCATAACACTAAAAGTCATGGAAACTTAATTTCCTACAATCCATCAAATATTTGAAATAGTTATTATAATTTCTTAAATGTGTCAACTGGACAGGCATCGAAAAAATTGTGCAAATATTGCATAAGCAGGTAGTGTTTGCAGAAAACGATAATCAAAAAGGTACCTCAGGAATTGGCTGAATTCCTCTCCTTTCTTCAAGGAACCAAAACCTGCAAGAGGACAACACATAATTAAGGCCAGTACATATAACAAGGTCTATCTGAAACAACTATGCAAGTTTTGTGAGGACTAAAATGATAGTAATCAAGTTGAGTATAGGTAAGCGAAAGTACCAAGGGTCTTATGATTTAATTCCCAGCCGAGAGCAATGAATTAATGGCAGGGCATGGTGCCTGAAAAACAAGGGATAAGTTCACAGTGCAATGCAGTAAAGAAAATTGGAGATATGAAGGAAGGCAGAAAGAGAGGTCAATATTTATGCATGCTAGTGTTTGGCATCTATGAAATTATCATGCCAGGTGTTACGACTCATTACAGAGATAGTGAACTGCACATTTTTTTGCAGGAACAGGAAAAATTTGGCATTAGCCAGTTTCAATCAAGAAACTGCATTTTTGAACTCCAATGATTCTTAAAAAAAACCCATGTAGATTCAAGGAAGAAGGGGCACACGCTAGTTTCACCACATGTTAGTAGGTACTTACTTTTGTGGACAAAAGTACTTCTGGACTACTTTTGCAGTTCATCTCTTGGAGCTTGCTTGCCAGTAACAGATTTAGCCCTGCGATAATTTCAAAAGTGTTTTGGGGTAAGTTCTCTATATCTCTGATGACATATAAGAGCATGTTCTGTTTTCAAATTTGTGTGTAGTGAACTCAGAAATCATAGAAATATACTGAGGCTAGGTTTTGTACAGCATACCTTTTTGGTCTTGGCTGTAGAGCACAGCCGATGCTTCCGCTGGCAAATATAGGAATACATAGTCAGATACGCATTCATAAATATCTGTAAAATTTGTGCATAGTTTTTGGAGATAGGTGTAGTTGCACAAGTTAACTATAGGGAAAGTATGACATTTTAGTGCTATGTTGGTGGTTCTGCCTCTCTATATTATATCAGCTAAATGATCTCAGAAATGAAACATGCTACAGTTTAGTGAAGAAATGGCCTGAGTCTTTAAGTTCTGAAACCTAGGTAACTGCACTATGCAGATGGATGGTGAAGTGTTAAACAAATTTATGAATAAAGTATATGAGTGATTATTATTTAGATGAATTGCATGGCCGCTAAATGATGAATTGTATACCTGGAGTAGAAATTTAAGCCGCCTTGTGGGCAGTATCCAGTTGAATGCTTCTCACGCACCACATGAGCCATTGCTCATAGATGCACCTGCAGTTAACTGAACACATATGACAGTATGAATGTATGATGTTGGGCATTCTCTTTTTGTTTGTTTAGAGAAACCAAGGAAACATAGACAGACTGTTGGTAGGTGGACATGATGGCATATCATGCTGCTTCTAAAAGGAAAAATAATATCATTCTTGGAGATGCAGGTGTTGTATAAAAGATTTTCGTAAGCTAGTCATGCTAGGGACCATAGTGTTTAGTGAAATTAGAAGGAAGGAAAATATCATTTTGAATATAGCTATTAGAACAAACAGACCACATGTGTAATTATTAATGAAGTTTGTTAACATAGTAGGCTTACTATGGAATTTGCCCTGGGTGATGCAAGAGGGACTTTAGAAGCAATGAAATTTAAAAGTTGATACTATTTGTGCAGGGATGGCTGCTGGCTATTTTCCCTTTCCCAGACCCCGTAGTGCGGGAGCCTACGGCACTGGGTACGCCCTTATACTATTTGATAACAGCTCTCAACTATCTTATACCGCATCTGTGAGGCTGTTATAAGTAGCCATGACACTTAAAGGCTACAAAAAGAGGGATTGTACATAAGTGTTGTCCTAAAATGAAATGCAATTATGACATGGCAGATTTTAATTCAGTACAGTCCAATTGACCCGAATGTCACACAAAGAACATTGGCTTTTCCCTACGGCCCAAAGATTGACCTTCAGATCATCACCACCCTTCAGACCTCATCTTCATTAGTCAAACAATGGGGCACTGCAAATAATGCAAGCATTTAGGACAGGCCCTACTTAAAAAGGTTGTGACTCTCCAATATTGGGATTGAAGAACCATGGTGAAATATGTTTAATAAAATCCTGAAAAAGAATCTCAGAACTCCTAAATCTCATTACTTTGAAAATTAAGGCAGGCCAACGCTGACAAGAACACAATCCATGCTAGGTTGTATAAAGAAAAGTAGACAATTGATAAATGTTTATATAAAATGCAGATGCTCTCTAGACATTAAGCCATTTCCTGTCTCTTCCACATGGTAATGCTTGTAGATTTGAAGCCGATGGTGTGCTATGAAGCTATGAGTCAATATTTTTGGGTGTACAATTACAAATGAAGCTATTCAGTTTCTTGTTATAAACCTGCAATCATTTTTATCTGGAAATAGACAAACACAAATTAACCCATCTAGATGTGTAATACGACCTCTAGAAAGGAAGGTATCCAAATCTGAAAGGAATGATGCCAGGTCCATTCTAGGTAAACTATCACACTTTTAATCATGCCCGTTCCAAGCTGAAAGGAATGATGCCGGGTCCATTCTAATTAATAGATCCCCTCATAGCCGACCAATCAGGCTAGGAACACATGCTATAGGTTTTCATTTTTCATAATAAATTATTCACTGCTTAAGAGTGCACTATAAAATTTGTTGGGACACAAATACAATTTGTTTACTCAGCTCTTTTTGAAGCATTCTGATGGTATATCTTTTAGAAGCACTAATAGGGGTGAAGTATATTAATTCTTTTTTTTGGGGGAAAATAATACAAAGTATATTGGAGCTTATAAACTCTATCCATATCCTGCAATCAATTTTTGTGAGTACCATCCAACCTGGCATAAATCCTCACTATACAACCTGAATCCAGGTTGGCGGAGACACAGCGTACCTGTTACTTGTGTAGGGGAGCATATGTAGAGGTAATTGTCAGTACCTACTTATATCCTGATAGACACCAGAACTTTGTGACAAGAAATTTCACATTTGCATTTGGAATAGGTTTCAGAATTATTCCTGGTTTTGCGTCAAAAAGAACATGGCAGTTTTGCCTCAAGGAGTAAAGGTTACTCACTTTCCAACATGCTGGAGAGACTGTTTGTTGTCAAGAAGTCATCGAAGGCTGTGAGATCGAAAAGCAACTTATTCATTTACTCTTCTCCATTTGGTCTTCTTGATTCAGCAATATCAGCAAGAAAGAAGTTTCTCCCAATGTTCAGTACCCACAATGTTTG
>CM041636.1:1270839-1358006 GCA_023333625.1 Bothriochloa decipiens | reverse complement strand
CCAAAGCCTTGTCCAAAACGACTTTCTTTTCAAGTATGGAGGGAGTATTCTCCTATACAGGTGGTCCATTCGTTTATCCACTGGCTTCGCTCACGGGTTATCTTTCAGAAGTTCTCTGCGCAAGCTTTGGTTGTGGCGGTATGACAACAATTGACGCAAGCAGTCATGGTGTTTCTCTCAAGGACATGGGTGGCGATCTAGTCTTAGGATTGATTGTCATTATTGTGCCAGGCTTCCCATTGATTTTTGTTTTTGCTCAGGCTGTGTGTGCTTTTCACAGAAGCCGATAGTGAGATCACAATTCTTGTATCTACTCGATGTAAAGATTGTGATTTAATAAAATCCTCCCTTTATAAAAAAACCCACACTTTCGTCATAGGTGACAATATAACGTGCCTATAGCCGAGAGTGGAATCCCTTTTTTGCATGGGATGAGAAGCAATAAAAGCAGAAAAACTATTTAGATGATGTCATTGGTGAGAGTAGGCATCATTTTCGTCGAAGTGCTTAGAATCATTTCAAAAATAACGTTAGGTTGGTGGAAATGGGTGCATACCTTTGATTGTGATTGATGATAGAAGCTTTCGCTACACAAATAATATGTCGACACGTCACATTTCACTCAATGCTATAATATGGTACCCATTGAACATGACCACGTGTTCCAGATAATGGATCGACTGTCCATGGTTTTGATCATGCCCTAGAAGAAAAAAGTCGTTGGCAGCCTAACCAGGAAAACAGTAAGTGTACGTTTCTTTTTATTTGATCTTGACGGTTTAATTTTATCGAGTGAAACATCAAAATCTGACGGTTGATCGAGAGATCCGCTCCAGATGCTGTATTGCCATGTGCAAGTGCAACCAGCAAAATGCAGAGATGAAAAGCCCTACAAATTAAAGGGCAAGCAATGTAGCAGTGCAGCAGCTACTAAGAAAGGGACGGCGATCAGGTGACAGAGAAGGTCAAAAGGCGACCCTTTTTTGGCTCTTCCCACGACCATCGCGAGTGTGCTTGAGTAGTGCATGTGCTTTCAGCTGACGGCTGCTGGAGAACCTGCAGGGCAGCTACGCCGCTGCTGCAGCAAATACCTTAAGCAGACGAATATTCGCACAGCCATGTCAAGTCCTCTGGATCGGGCTTCTTCCTCGTTTAGGTACTTGCTACGCCAATTTTATATAGTAAATTCTGTTAAACACTATAATAATTTTATTTTTATTTAGTAATAATTATCCAAACATTGATAATTAGGTTTAAAATATTTGTCTCGCAAAGTACAACAAAACTATATAATTAGTTTTTTATTTCATCTATATTTAGTATTCCATACATGTGCCGACATTTTGATGTGATGAGAAATCTTTTTTACATAGTAAAATTTAGGGGTGAAATCTGAAATCTAAACGAGACCAGAAACATTTTAATTTGAATCAGTACTATAAGGGTACTTTCAATAACACTGTACCACAACTAATCTATAACTTCAGACAATGATCGCTAAAACTTAATAACATCATCAAACTATCAGACACTGTAACTTTGAAACAGCTCATCGGTCGCTATTTTAACTCGTATGGACCGAACATCGGTCGCTATAGGTTTAAGTCCAACTATCGGTCCCTAAAAGTATATTGCAGAGTCAAGAGTCAGACTATCGGTCGCTACAGCCCATTTTCAATTTAGCGCGATTAGCCCAGCCCAATAGGGCGCACTAAAATTAGCACGGCCCACCCGTCAGTGTGACCCAAAAGGCCAAAACCCTAGAGCCACCCCCACCTCCTAGCAGCCGCCACACACACACACACACCAGCACGCAGCAGTGCGCCGCATCTCGTCTCCACGCCGCCGCGTAGCCAAGCTCGTCACCGCCGCCGCGGCCAAGCTCGTCACCGACGCCAGCGCGCGTGCTCTCGTGGGGCCATCCCCGCCGCGGCCGCCGTCCTCGCAGTCACGGCTGCCTATCGCAGCGCCACGGCCACCGTCCTCGCTGTCGCGGTCGCCGTCCCCGGCGCCGCAGCCATCGTCTGGCCCGCGGCCATCCCTGCTGCGCGCTCGCCGTACTCGCCGCCACTTTCTCCGTCTGGATCTGGAGGCCTATTGAGCTGAAGGCATTGCGTTGGCCCCTGGCGGCGGCCGCCGGTGCCGCAAAGGCGGCAAAGGTAGGGAAGGACAGCACGACGCCTCTGCGACAACCATGGTCATTTCGTAGTGAACTTCCAGGTTCTGTCGTAAGTCTCTGTTCCTCCTAACCCTCATCTTGACCAATCCCTTTTCCACAAAACCAGATCTATGCTGTGGCAGATTTGATTTTCCTACAGGGAGGTTTGTTGTTTCTTAAAAGAAAAACTCGATCTATGCTTTGATATAGAAAACCAGGTTGCTGGCCTATGCATTTTCTTGAATTTCTCAAATGTGGCGAATGAGGGGCGCACCCACCCTGTAGCAAGCTATGGCAGGCACCCTAGCTATCAGCAGTAGAACACCAGGAACATTCTCTTATCACAGACTCCACTGACTAAAGGCAGGTGGCGGACAATGCCCTTTCTCTATTTTCCTTGTTCTTCTCATTCATATGTGAAAATAGTTCAGGTCCTTTTGTTGAATATAGCTCAAACGCCTTACAAGAAAAGGTTCATGAATAGTAATGTAAGAGGACGCATTTTAAATACTGTTTGGTTAATAGATTCAATAATAGTAAATCGATTCACTTTGTTCCTGAATTATACCTCTGTCATTAATTGGTTTATTCAGATTATGAATGCATGTTTCAGTTAAATTTATCTGTTCAATTTATTTCCTGTCGAGCCCACTAGATGGTTATATCATTTGTAACTAAAAAAAATCAGAAAATATGAATTCATTAGTTATATGAGATGAACCCCCTATTACTCAAAGGCACTGTCAATGTATCAATCTGCAGATCTGGAACTGGAATCCTGGGAGTATTCACCCACTTTAGCTTACCTTGGAAATCTATTTTCTCTTTTTTGAAAATCTGTTTCACTGACACATTCCAACAATTACCGAGCTACTATTGTTGTTGTCATTTCATATTCCTACTCCACACTGTATTCCTCACGGGGTGAATTTGATACTTATTTTATATGATGTTTACAGGATGCCCTGCAGGTAATACCGGAGTTGACAGATTTCTTCAATCCCTGTTTCCACCGAAGGGAAGGCTTCATTTTATTTTTAACAGGTGACATACTGCCAAAATTGCATCCTTTCAATGAAGTTTACAGTGCAGATGACAGAAACTTTTCATTCTTGCCAGTTTATCTTAATGCCTAACTCACAACGCATGTTTGCTATTTAAAAAAAATGCATTGCAAGTACGGAGCATAGCAGCCACAAGATCCAATGGTTTCTAGTAGCCACAATATTTCCATTGTATGTTCCAATATGGATGAGAGTGATTTCTAGCAATGTTCAGATCAGTGTTCCTCTCTATAACATATCTTTTTGTCTCCCATATATGCTTTTCTTTTTTGATATCTGCAGAACTGCAGGACTGAAAAACTCCTGCCAGTTGAAACTTATTTATTTAGTGCCACCAAAAATGTGTAATTTTGCCCATCCATATAACAAATGTTATCTGACCATGGTAAATCGTTTGTTTATATCTACAATGTTATCTAGCCATGGTTAACCTTAATAGTTAGCATTGTTATGTTTGAGCAACTGATATGATGAGCCAATGTACATTATTTCTGTTGTGATTGATGTGACGAACCACTGTACATAGATCAGTTCCATACTATTTTGATATATACAGAAGAGGGGCATAGCTTGTCCTTTTAGTAGGCCTCTACCTTGGTTTTCAACTTTTGTTTAGTTCTTGAAAAGACCGGAAGATAATGCTGAAATTGTAAGCAAGGCCTGACATAGTTGGTAATAAAATCTTCATTTTTCATGATGTGTTAATGTACTGTGCAATGTTTACCCCATTGGGTCCTAGCTTAAAACCAGAATTTTTATATTGGATCGAACTGTGGATTTCAGGCAAGTGGTTCTGGGAGGTGCAGTAAGCATCATGCCTGATGGTGTCAACAAGCCACGGGACTCCTCATGGAAGATAGATTAAGAGGCGTGGAGCGGCGAGATGTGTTTCTAATCTGTAGTTTTTGAGTTGCTAGGAGGGGGGTTGCTATGGTGTACATGCTTAGCCTTCTTTAGACTGAACTCATTAGAAGTTTATGTGCTGTGTGGTAGGTGGCTTGTAGAATTTATCCCAAGTACAATTGAACACATGTTGACTTCAGTGAAATATATGAGATATGTTTATGTCTGACGTGTCATTTGAACTTGTATGGTTGTTAAAATAGCCGATAGTTATATGGTTAATATGAAATTAAAATTATATATAATTGTCCAGTTCATATGGACAGATTATTGGTCCCTAAAAAGTTTTATACCCTCAAATCATCGGTTGCTAAAACATGCGACAGTTCATCGGTCGCTATAGATCCTGCGTCCCTCTATCGGTCGCTATAACCCCCATTGGATGCTATAGATTTATAGCAACGCCACTTACGACGACTTATACATTGGTCGCTATAACGTTATAGCGTCTGATCATCGGTCGCTATAGCGGCTTATAGCGACCTTTCCGCTGACGCTATAGATTGGCTGTTGTATAGTGTAGGCCGAGCTAGGCAATTTCTCCAATTATGTTAATTTTAGCACGTAGCACATAATATAGACAGACCCACATGACACCCTCACGAAATCTTGGAATGTGTGTATGAGCTAAACTCTTGATCAAGAGATAACTTTCCTCTCTGTTTTATTAAAATACAAAATAATATAAATGAACTATTCAAGAAACGGTGCCTTTAATTTTATGTATATACATATATAGCTAAATGTTGCAATGCATGCAGTGCCAATGGCGAACTGGGCACGCGACCCGGTGCCTCACCTGCTGGCGGGTTTCACCGTCGCCCCGGTGGCCAACCCCCATCTCCGCCACGAGGTCTACATCACCGGCTGCTACACCCTGTTCAATGAAGATCTGGCCGTGGTGAAGCTGGAACCACCGGTGGACAAGGACAACTTCGCGGAGGTCAAGTGGACGCTCCACTCCTTCCACGACACCCACAAGGTTCGCACCGATGGAATCTTCCCTTCCCCTCTGGGTGATGCTTACGTTCGCTTCCTGAGCCCACTAGATTGAGAACGTTTTTTGGGTCCTGTCTTCCATCATGAACATTATCGCTTGAGTGTGTTGAAGCATGATGAGTGTGACGATGCAAGATCCTTCGATTTGGATAGAGAGGCTTGGGTCATGCTTGTAGGTTTTCCTGAAGATTTGAAAAACAATGTTGGGGTAGCTAAGGTTGTGTCTAGTTTTGGTATAATGGTACAGTGGCTTGAACCTGGAAAGCTGGCTAGAGTTGTTGTTAAGGTTTATCTGCATGATGCTGGCAAGATCCCAGGGTCAGTTAAGGACAATGCTGGTCTCACAGAAGGGTAGATCTTGGACCATGCCATGCTATGTGCTAAAATATGGACCTGTTTCTGATGTCCGTGATGAAGAAGGTTTTGTTACTGTTGGTCCTCTGCACCCACTACCACCTCCTGCTCCTCGCAGCCCAAATGCTGCCCCACCCGCTGGTTCAGATGTCACCCCCACCGGCTCCAATGCAGGCTCTGGTATGCACCTGGATAACAACAGTGCTGGTCGTTGGCAGCAGCAGGTAGGCCCCTCTGATGGTCAAGAAACTAGTGCAACAGTGGGTGCTGATCGTGCTACTGGCCAGGGTATCACCCAATCCAAGAATGCCATACTAGATCCCCTGATGATAGAAAATGCTGATAGGAGCACCTTGGCCCCCCAACCAGAATTCTTCAGGCAAGCTGTGGTCGTCAATGCTCCCAGGATGCAGTCGATCATAGTTGGATCATCAAGGACAGGAGACCCCATAATTCCAGTAATCCCTTCACTGCTCAAAGAATTTGGAGACGGAGCCCTGGAAAAGATCGCACTCACCTACCTGGATGGGGAAGAAGAGGAACAGCTCCCTGCCCAGGAAGAACCCAGGGACTTAGAGATGGAGTTTGAGCAAGAAGAAGAAGACCCGGAGATTGTGGTATAAGAAAAGTCTGACACTGATATTGAGATGTTTGAAGAACCACCACAAGCTTTCCTTTCAGGCAAAAAAGAAGAGGGCTGTCAAGATCAAGGAACAACTGCAGGAAGAATTTCTCAGGCGCAGCAAGAGAGTTTCAGAAAGGCGTGAGGGATTCAAGTCTGAAGAGAGTGCCAGGAAGTACAGAGAGGCTGAGTTCGACAAGGGTTGGGAGGCTAGCAAGACCAAGACCCCCACCAAGAAAGGAAAGAAAAGCAAAGTTCCCGGGAAGAACAAGAAGCCTGCAGACACTGAAGATGTGATAGAGGTTGCCCCCTCGCCACGGTACCACCGCCTGGACTGGAAGTTGCCCCACACCTCTCCAAGGAAGTGTTGACTGGCATAGGGGAGAAGTTCCTCCAGATGCAGCCTATGGCTGTGTCTGCCTCCCTGTTGGCTCAAGATGACATCGATGAATAAGTCGAAGCAATGGAGTAATGTGGCAGCCTGCTTGTGGAAGCTGCCTTCTTTACAGTTTTTTCATGTGCCGAGCTCCTGGTCCTAGTCTGTGAACTGGTTGAATAAGATGCTAAACTGTCAAAACTGTTGTAATAGCACTGTTAAGAGCTTTTGTTTTATGTTGGTCTGTCGAATATGGTTTGGGTCTTGCTACTCTTTAATATCAAGTGGTTTTAGTCCTTATCTGTGTCTCTCTAGTATCTGCACTGCTATCAATGCTGTGGTTGACCCTTCTTTACATCGTTTATCTACTCATTTTCTTCATTGGCATCCGTTGAGATGCAAACATACTCCTATCCAACTGTGTTTCGATGAATAGCCACAATAGATCAACTAAAATTATTTTTTGGAATATTAGAGGTTTGAACTCCCAAAGCAAATGGGATGCAATAAGAGAAAAAATAGCTGAAAGTGCCTGTTAAGTTCTTTGTCTAAAGAGATAACTTTGACTTGTTCTATATCAGAAAGTTTTGCCCGAGAAATTTGGATCAGTTTGCCTTTTTTCCCTCAATAGGGGCATCTGGTGGTCTCTTGACAGTTTGGAACAGCAGCCTCTTCGATGGCACAGTCATACAATGCAACTCTTGTTCAGTAAATGTCAAATTACAAAGTAGACTCGACAACAAGGAATTCTGTGTCTCTAATATCTATGGGCTTGCTAGTCCTCCCTTGAAACAGGCCTTTCTTACTTGGCTCATGAACTTCGATACCTCTTCCTTTGATGAATGGATTCTGGGAGGTGACTTTAACCTGATTAGGAGTCCTGAAAACAAGAATAAGCAAGGTGGTGACATTTCAGAGATGAACATGTTTAATGAATTAATAGGTGACCTTGATCTTGTGGAAGTACCTTTTAGTAGCAGGAACTACACCTGGAGCAACATGCAGGATGACCCCCTCTTGATCAAACTGGACTAGATCTTCAATACTACCAGCTGGGCTGTAACATACCCAGGTACTTTTGTTCAACCCCTGGCAAAACCTGTCTCTGACCATATCCCTTATGTATTGCACATCCAGAGTACCATCCCAAGGTTAAAAATTTTCAGATTTGAAAACTTCTGGATTGATCATCCTGAGTTCATGGATACAGTAAAGCTGCACTGGGAGAATGCTCCCTTCTATGCCAATGCTGCAAAACACCTAGCTTGTAAATTCAAGCAGATAAGGTATGGACTTAGAAGCTGGGGAAAGAAGCTGTCCAATCTAAGCAAATTGATATACAATTATAATTGGGTCATGCTCTTGCTAGATGGTCTTGAAGATCAAAGACCCCTCTCCAGAATGGAGTCTGCATTTAGAAGACTGGTAAAGAAACATATGAGTGAACTATAGGAATCTAAAAAGAAATATTGGAGGCAGAGGAACATAGCCAGATGGGTGATGTTTGGGGACGAAAATTCACATTTCTTCCACACAATGGCAACAATTGCTCATAAGAAAAATTTCATTGTTGCTCTAGCTGACTCCCAGGGTAACTCTTTCTCTGATCATGACTAAAAAGCAAATCTTCTCTAGAGTGCTTTCAAGGACAGAATGGGAGTAAGTGAATACACAGGAATGGCATTCAACCTGAATGAGCTACTCACCTCACATGACTTAGATCACCTGGCTGAGGATTTCACCTCCTCTGAAATTGATGTGGTAATCAAGGATCTTCCCAATGATCATGCTCCTGGACCTGATGGCTTTAATGGTCTGTTCATCAAGAAATGCTGGACTGTGGTCAAGAATGATTTCATCAGACTATTCTTAGATTTTAGCAGTCACAACATAGATCTGACAAGCCTCAACTCCTCCTTGATTACCCTCATCCCAAAGGACAATCCTAAGACTGTAAATGATTACATGCCCATCTCCCTACTCAACTATTCTCTCAAGTGCATCACCAAAATTCTCTCTACTAGGCTACAGGAGGTTATCATGCAGCTCATCCACACTAATCAGTATGAATTCATAAAGGGAAGGACCATTCAAGACTGCTTAGCCTAGTCCTTCCAATTCTTACATCTATGTCACCACTCAAAGAAAGAAGTTGTCATCTTGAAGCTAGACTTTGAAAAGGCCTTTGACAAGATAGAACACCCTGCTATCCTTGAGGTCCTTAAACATAAAGGATTCCCTGACAAATGGATTAAGTGGATTGAAAATCTTCTGGGCACTGGATCCTCTTCAGTATTGCTAAATGGAAATCCTGGTAATCCATTCACCTGCGAAGGGGGTGTCAGGCAGGGTGAACCACTATCACCTCTACTGTTTGTACTAGTTGCTGACCTCCTGCAGAGTATTATCAACAAAGCTTGGCAGAATGACATTCTTAAGCATCCACTGAGTGACACTTTTGATGGTGAATATCCAATTGTACAATATGCTGATGACACCCTGTTAGTAATGCCTGGAGATGCAAGAACACTCTTCAACCTGAAATGCATTCTGAGACCCTTCTCTAACTCTAGTGATCTCCATGTGAACTTTGAAAAGTCCCTGTTAATCCCTATCAATATGAGCACAAATAGAGCCAACCATCTGGCTAATACCTTTGGATGCCAAGTGGGGTCAATGCCTTTCACCTACCTGGGATTATCATTGGGAACTATAAGACCTACTGTCCAAGATTTTGCCCCTCTTCTCACAAAGATTGAAAAAAGACTTGGTGGTTTAAGTAAGCTTTTGTCCTACCAAGGAAGACTCATCCTTGTTAACTCAGTCTTTTCTGCCTTACCAACATTTTATACGTGCTCTCTTAAGCTACATCCACAGGTGGTCAAACAGATTGATATTTATTGGAAACACTATCTCTGGAGCAAGGGTGACATAAATAGAAAAGGCACTTCCCTATTAGCTTGGGAAACTGCCTGCAAACCAAACAATGAAGGTGGACCGGGGATAATTGATATTGAGTGTCAAAATGATGCTCTTCTCCTCAAGTACCTTGATAAGTTTTACAATGATGCTCAGGTTCCCTAGGTACAGCTTACTTGGTCGAAACTTTATAGTAGTGATCAAACACCACCACACTACAGATGCCCTATTGGTTCTTTTTGTGGAAGGATATCCTAAAATTGACTAGCAAATTTCAGGAACTAGCTGTCTGTCAACCAAACAAAGGCAACTCATGCTCCTTTTGGATGGATATTTGGATTGATCACCTACTGAAAGAAAATACCCGCAGCTGTTCTCCTTTGCCAGAAAACCAAAATGTTCAGTAAGATTTTTTTCTCAACTCTCAGATGGACAGGTTATTCAGTCCCTTGCCCCTACCTCAACTAGCTGCATCCCAACTCCAAGAAATCAATGAAGTGATCCAGAATCGAGTTTGGAATAATGAAGAGGTGGATATCTGGAGCTATTACCGGGGTTCTATGAAATACAGCAGCAAAAAGGGGTACAACATGCTGATGGATCACACCCAAGCATCACCTCTCTTCAAATGGCTCTGGGCCTCAAGCAATCTTGGCAACCAAAAATTTTTCTTCTGGCTTCTGCTAAGGGACAGGCTGAACACTAGAAACATTCTGAGAAGAAAAAACAGAAACCTGGGTGAATATTGTTGTGTACTCTGTGATCTGGATTGTGAGGAGACTAGTTTCCATCTTTTCTTTGAATGTTCCTTCAGCCAAGACTTCTGGGAAAGCATTTCAATTGTCTAGAACCTGAATCTGGACCCTCTGGACATGATCCTTCAAGGAAGAATCGACTTTGGCAGCAATTGATTTCGAGAAATCTTGATCAGTGCTTGCTGGGCTCTCTGGAAAATTAGAAATGGTATAATTTTTGACGATGGCCAAAGAAGCTTTGCTGAGTGGAAACGAATTTTCTTGGAGGAGCTTAGGTTGGTTTGTATCAAGGCTAAGCCCCCAAAGAGCCTGCTCCTTAATACTTGGAGGGAGAATCATTTGTAATCTTTACTTTTTTCTTTTTGGGCCTGGATGCCTTGTATTTCCCTGGTTTTTTCTTTTCTAGCCAAGCTTGCACATATTGTATATAAACATTCTTTCATTTATTTGAAAATACAAAAAAAAAGTAGGTCGGGGTTTCCCGGCCGATTCGGTCAAAAAAAAAGAATCTGGATGCTACAATCATAAAAGTGCTGGGCAACGCATGTTTGACCTTCCCAAGATCCCATCTGTACAAATATTTTTTCTGGTTTTATAAAAAGTGTATATATATATATATGCATATATATTTCCATTTTGACAACTTGCTTAGAAGATTTGTACTGGTAGCACTAAGTGTCTCATGATGGCGCATATTTCAGTTCCTGGCAATGTGCGATTGACAGTTACTGTCCCTTTGAGAACTAGAGGTTCTTCACTGCCAGGGGACTTCTTTTGACGTACATCCCAAAGGAAACTTCTGTTTACACCTGACAGTGGCATTTCCATGTGCTAAATATGTTGTATTTGCTAAGTTAGTGCCCAGTGTTGCTGCAAAGTTCTTGCAAATCATATTGATGCACGCATGGTCGTCACAGAGAAACATCTCGTTGGTTGATGTAACAGATACTGTCATTAGGCACTCAGTCTTGGGATAAATTAAAATAACAGCCATAAAAGTCCATCGAGCAGCCCAATTCTAACACACATTTTAAATGTCAGTTAACATCTTATATCTCAGTGTATCTGTCTTACGAATGAACGATTCAAGTGTATTGATAACGTGTTATATCTTCCACGGCTAGTTGAAAACAAGATACTTTATATCCTTTGGTCACTGCTTAGTACGCTTCAATTTGTGATCTTGGTTCCGACGAATCAATCTACAACTTTGCTTGCAGAAGCAGCAGAAAACTTGCTTGTGATGAATGCTTTCATCTTTTGACCGCACTTTGGAGCCATCAGCACCGTTGAGGCCTGCAGCCATTAGGAGGGCTCGAGGCAATTAGCACCACTAGGGTTGGAGCGGCCAACTTTCCGGCAACTAGACACAGTGGCATATGCATGTGTTAAATATGTTGTATTTTGATACGTTAGTGCTCAGTGTTGTTGGAAATTCCTGCAAATCACATTGATGCACGAATGGCCATCACAGAGACATCTCGTTGGTACAATGATGTTATTAGAATTTATATGGTGTAGTTCCCTAAGCCCATCACAGAGACATCTCGTTGGTACAATAATGTTATTAGAATTTATATGTAGTTCCCTAAGCCCATAAGTAGAAATTCTAATAAATCTCAAAGGCCTAATACTTGTGTTCCCTAATGTGCTTTAATATTTAAGCCCATGTGTAAAGATGCAATGTGTAACATCAATTAGTACCGTACTTCTATTTAATATGGAGGCAGGAGGTTCCACTCTCCATATATATGTATCAATCTCTCCTAGGAAAGGTACACCATAACTACTATACAGGGAGCTTCTAGATTTGGAAAACTTTAAGGTAGTCAATTAGTTTTTACACCTCTCCCCGTTGCGCTGCGTGATATCTTCTCCATCCTATGCGCCAGGATGCATCAACGATCTAGAGATCAGGTCTTCGGAACCCTTGTCATTGCGATCCTGCATTAGGAGAGTTCGAATAAACTTTTTGGAAGTGCTCTTCATGCGACTGCTCTCAACCTCTACAACGGGGCCGTCTTCCACCCAAATTAGGCTGTGTTGCATACTATCGTGTCCGTCGCGAGCTGCTTCGAGCTCTTCCTCCACCACTCATCGACAACTTCTGAAGGACTCGATGGTGCTGGAGTTGAGGTAGCTCAGGCAATTGACTTAATGAATCAAGTTGAGAGTTGAGATAGCGAAGATGTGCATTGTAGCAACAGGTTGGGAGGGCAAGACCACGTTAGTATTGGAGTTGCAGCAGCACAAGTGTTTGACATCATGAATTATGTTGCATTGAGACAGTGAAGAAGATGTACGTTGAAGCAGCAAGTAGGAAGGGCAAGGCCACGATATGGTGCTGGAGTTGCAGCAGCTCAAAAGTTTGACTTCATGAATTAAGTTAAGACAATGAAGAATATGAACATTGAAACAACAAGTATGGAGAAAATGACAATGGCGCTAATCAAGGATCGGACAACATAGTGCCATGGAGTGGGTATCTAACAATAGCGACTTCATAGGTGATGTCAGACGAGGGCGGCGCCACAGCCGAGGGCATCCCAACAACAGGGATGATGCCGGTGGAGGAGAACAGACGAGGGCGACACCCTGGATCGATACCTTGATGATGGCGGTGGTGGGAATTTGACAAGGGAGACGCCACACAAGCAGGAGAGTGGCGCGGTCAGCCTAGATATCTGTTAGGAAATAAAATAATCATCTCCACGTGGGATTTTTATTTTCCAGCTAGAACAGCATAAATCAATTGTATTATTTTCATTGATATCGGTCTTCCAAGCAGTGACTTAGAGTTACATCTTAACTTTTGTGTGGACTAGATTATTTTACAAAGGTAGCAGTACCGAACTTTCAAACAGGGCCCTCACTGCTGTCCAAATTCGTGAGGCCTTGTTTCATGCCTAAATCTGTATTTTCTCGTGCACGACACCCATCAGGTGTGAGAGCTCGCGTGCTTTCCAAAAAGCAAAGCAAGACTGGCGGTGCGCTAGGCAACTCCGCCCAGCCGTTCTTTGGCCCTCCTAATGCACTGGCAACTCCGCCCAAGCTGCTAGCTGTCCTCTGGCAATAAGCAGCCGCATGCGTCACCTTTTGTTACGCTTTATTGCTTCATCTATACATATAAAACCGATATTTTTGTTCAAACAGTATAAACCCGGAAAAAGTGAGTTTTGAAGACACTGAAAATATCTGTAAGTTATGTGTTCCTCAAGACACTGAAAATTATGGAAACCGAATTAATAACACCGAAAGTTATGTGTTCTTGCTGCTCTAGTCTGTTTCAGGTCGTTTACTACTGCCTTGGTGGTTTGTAACCTACGCTACAAGGACTCTCTTATAAATATGTCATGTAATTCTCTCCCTCTTAATGAAACACGTGCTATGGCATGTTCTCAAAAAAAAAAAAGGAAAATTATGTAAACAAGGCAACAAGCACGGCCAATGACGTGTGCTGGTAACAGATCCACACAGCTAGCCGATGCTACTTGTAGCACGTAAACACGGTTTTATGAAACATGCAGGAGATAAGTGCATCCGAGGTTACCTTTGTAAAATGTGTACGTAAAACAACAGTATCATAAAACAAAAGGACGCGCATGTTGCATGCCACTATATGGTTATTTTATTTCCTAGCTTAGTCAATCTCCTGGCTGTTAGTGATCACTAATCAGGGCCAATGATTGACTGCGCTATTGGTGTCCAGGAGTCACACACCATAATAAGTCATGTGCGCCTTTCCGGCTATATATACCCCTCCAAGGGCCCTACTACCATCAAGCTTTCAGGCAAGCAACTCGAGTAGTAGTTGTGTCACCTCCTCTCTAGCTCTTCCCACCGAGAATAGGGTCAATCAAGTGCTGAAAGGCAAGCTCGACATAAAAATCGATCCCCTTGCTCAAGCTGGCCTACTGATCTAACTACAAACTCCTAATCCTCCTCACATATACCAAAGCAAAGATCTTCAAATGGCTGGCCTGTCTCTACAGCATCCATTGGCTTTCGCCTTCGGGCTCCTTGGTATATTGTTTCACGAGACCCAACTCGATTTCGTTAATTTATTTTACTGTATTGTTCCTCTTTTTCTTGTAACCATGCTTCTCTGGAAAATGGCCCCCTATCTATCTACGTAGACAAGGGTTGCAATAAGGGTTATACCCACCCTACCTACGTACGTAGACAAGGGTTGGAACAAGGGTTATATCCACCCTATCTACGTACACAGGGGTTGCAACAAGGGTTATACCCAAACACATGTGCTTGCCAAAATATGGTTTCTCTTGGTACAGCATCCTAATCCTTCCCATTTAATTAATCCCCCTCGATGTAGAGGCAAGCTAGCTAGCTATTCCCATTATTGCTAGCTTGTCCTACCAACAAGATATATAAACAAGAATGAATTTGTCATGGGGTTTTGGAAGGAGATATAGATATTTAGGTATAGATATTTTTATAGAAAGGTAATAAAGGATATATGGTGCCTGTCCATTTAGGGCAGAGAGAAAAAATAAAATTAATGGGGGTCCGGTGCTCCATCTACCCAATATCTTTGCCTGCCGCTGCCTCCGGTGTGGTGGCCTGACATCACAAAGCGCGCCCCGGTCATTATCGAAATCAAAGGATGTATATAGCTGCAACTGCAACGTACTTCCATGTGCACGTCAGAATTCGTTTTCTGATGCCTCCTTATGCTGTTTGTGTTTGCAGGCAACATCATCGCCTTCATGACCTACCTGGCCCCACTGTAAGTCTGTCTCCCTCTTTCTGTCTCACTCTCTCTCTCCCGGCGCTGCGTGCTGATCTGACCGTGTGCTACAGGCCGACATTCTACCGGATCTACAAGAACAAGTCGACGGAGGGCTTCCAGTCAGTGCCGTACGTGGTGGCTCTCTTCAGCGCGATGCTGTGGATCTACTACGCGCTGCTCAAGTCCGACGAGTACCTGCTCATCACAAGCAACTCCGCCGGCTGCGTCATCGAGACCCTCTACATCGCCATGTACCTCGTCTACGCGCCAAAGAAGGCAAAGCTGTTCACGGCCAAGATCCTGCTCCTCCTGAACCTGGGCGTGTTCGGGCTCATCCTCCTCCTCACGCTGCTGCTCTCCGCCGGACAGCACCGCATCGTCATCCTCGGCTGGGTCTGCGTCTCCTTCACCGTCAGCGTCTTCGTCGCGCCACTCAGCATCATCGTGCGTCCATGTGCATCGTCATATCAGTCCTCCTACAATGCGAGCTGCGTACGTACTTGGCTTATAATTCTTTTTCGTATATATGGCTGCTGCAGCGCCAGGTGGTGCGCACAAAGAGCGTGGAGTTCATGCCCTTGTCCCTCTCCCTCTCCCTTACCGTCAGCGCCGTCGTCTGGTTCCTCTATGGCCTGCTCATCAAGGACAAATACGTCGCTGTAAGTAACCTCCTGTCCTGTCCTCCTCCGATCCATAGCAGCTTAAAATAAAGCTGCATCTAGCTCTTTCAAGTTTCAAGCAAACCGCTGCCGACCGTCCTAGCTTCTTTTCCATCGGAATTAACAGAGATCACCACTGACAACATTTTTGTTTGTTCCACTTCCATCAGCTGCCAAACGTGCTCGGCCTCACCTTCGGTGTGGTCCAGATGGGCCTGTACGCGCTGTACCGCAATGCGACGCCCAAGGAGGTGCCCGACGACGCCAAGGAGGCGGCATCGGCAGACAGCACCGTCAAGGTGCCCGGCGAGCATGTGGTGACCATTGCCAATTTGTCCACCGCACCTGCCGTGGCGGAGGTTATCGAGGCCCGTGACGCGCACCCTGATGCGGCCTTGGCCCCGCAACCCCCAGAGGAGGTGGAAGCCAAGCCATCGGAGAACGGCACGGCACCAGCGCCGGCGCCGAACTTGGGACGCAATGTCGACCAAGTCTGGATTCCTCGCTCAGAACATGCTTATATATGTGTATCTGGGTAGGTCATAAATTAAGACCGCACCCCAGGTGCCTGGGCAAGTCGTGCGTGCCTGCACAGTAGTGCTGCTACTGTTTCATTTCGTTCGATGCCCACTGCGTGTATTGATTTTAGCTTGTTATTATTGTATTCTTGCCTCCGGATTATTAGTGTCTCCGTCACCGTCCATGTAATAACAATATATAGAAATGGTCTTATTAGAGCAAAAATTCCTTTTTATATCATATCAAAGTGCTTTGTCTGTTATTATGGGTTTCATTATGCTTCACATGCGTATGTTTCGTTTCTTTTAACGTGTGCCTGAGCATAAAAGATCTAGCAGGATTTAATAGCATGTGTGTGGACCTCCACTTTCGCGATGAGGCACAATTATTAGGAGCAACATCCCTCTTCTACCTTTTGTGCATTTCTTCCGGGCCAAAACTCCAAACTAGCAGGATTTCTTGTCTATTAGTAGTACTACCACCACCCTTCACAAGTTGGGCCCCTTTTCTAACTAAACATTCCTTCAATTTCACAAAGCGCATCGAGTTTAGGGCACTCAAAATGCAGAAACCGCTCAATAGTTTCTATTCAATAAGTCATTACCTATAGAAACTATACACTCCAATGCGGTATTTCTTAACTGGGTCTAGAACAAAATCAAACCAATCATCGCTCTCCGTTCCATCAGATCTTGTGCGGGTAAGTATGAGTACGAGTATGCCTGTGTGGCCGCACGCGGCTGAAGTTTCCCCCTGTCTCCTTGCTGCTCGTGAGGGAGGAGCTCGGCTCAGGCCCCCGCCGCGTAATCGACGACATGAACTGCTCGGAGTAGCAGGGGAAGCCCTACTTGCGCTTGAGCAGGGAGCCGCTCGTCATGGGCGTCCGCGTCTGCCGGGAAAAGATTGTCCTCCTCGAGCCCTGCCTTCGCCACCGGAAACGTGAGCTCCCAACGGTGGCGGCACGCAACCTCCGGCTAGCAGCGGGACGAGTGAGATCCACAGCGGCGGCCGCACGATTGACGCTTCGCGGGGGCGGCCGCGCGAGTTCCCCACTGGCCGCGCGCACTTCCTCTCCCCATCCATGGCATGCCCCCGCATCCACTACCCCAGACCAGTTCTCTTTCCCCATCCATACTGAGTTGTATTTATCAATCATTAGAACAAGTTCAAGGTTATATGTAAACAGCACGAGCAATTTGATGGGAGCATGCTTACCATCTTCTTTAGTGGAAAGTAATTGCTGCTTTTCTACCCTTGTTTGTATAATATATAGATTCAGTAAAAATTTCACAAGAACTCTCTTTGTGTATATATGAGACTTTTAGGACGTAAACCTGATAAGCAAAACAAAGAACGACGATCATTTTGTACTTTGTTACGTATATTCGTGTGGTAATGAATAGACAATATAAAATTTGACAAAAGAATAGAATACATTGATAGGCCATTGGAGGTCGTGTTCACATGATCACCATCCTTAACCTTTAATATGCTAGGAAACACCACAATTTGGGCTAGTCTTATGAAAGTAAAACAAGATATTCTATGTTTTGGAACCTTTACAATCAAAGATGGGTCACAAGTGAGATTATGGGTGGGCAAGTGGTTAGGAAATGTGCCTTTGAGCGAACAATATCCTTGCTGAGTTCTTTAGTCCGTCTCCTTTAAACATTTCATGGAGACAAGATCTAATTGGGCCTCAATTAGCAGCATGGAATGAGCTTCTTCCTCACATAGCTAATATCACGCTAACATAAGAGCAAGATGAGTTTCACTGGAATTTGGACCCGAAGCTAGTTCTCAGTTAAATCACAATATTTGGCTTCGATTCACAGAAAGATAATAAAGGCCCCACTAAAGATAATTTTTCTCTAGTACCTTGGAAGGGGAGTGATTCTAACAAAACATAACTTGGCCAAATGCAATTCACAAGACAATGAAATGTGTTGCCAAAAAAATGAGACAGTTAAGCAAATATTACTTTGCATGTGCGATTTGGAGTTGCATACATGTTGCTTTAGACCTTCCTCAACCACGTATTATTTCTAAGTTGGCTTCATGGGTTTAGGAGGGATTTAAAATCTTTACTACTGCTTGGCAGCTACTTGTTAGTGGCTTTGGTTATGCAAAAATGATTTATTATTTAAAAAATGGTTATCCTCCCATACAGGTGGTACATTCGGTTATCCATTGGCTCCGCTCATGGGTTATCTTTGAGAAGTTCTCTGCGCAGGCTTTGGTTGCGGCGGCATCGCAACACTTGACGCAAGTGGTCACGGTGTTTTTTCTCTCAGGGACATAGGCGGCGATGATTGTCATTATTGTGCCAGGCTTCCTTTTGATTTTTGTTTTCGCTCAGGCTGTGTGCGCTTTTCACAGAAGCCGAGAGTGGGATCACAGTTCTTGTATCTACTCGATGTAAAGATTGTGATTTAATAAAATCCTCCCTTTGTGAAAAAAAAACTCCACACTTTTGTCATAGATAATGATATAACGTGCCTATAGCAGAGAGTGGAATCCCTTTTTTGCATGGGATCAGAAGCAATAAAAGCAGAAAAACTATTTAGATGATGTCATAGGTGGGAGCAGGCATCACTTTCTTCGAAGTGCCTAGAACCATTTCAAAAATAACCTTAGGTTGGTGGAAATGGGTGCATACCTTTGATTGTGATTGATGATAGAAGCTTTCGCTACACAAATAATATGTAGACACGTTACATTTAACTCGATGCTATAATGTGGTACACATTGAACATGACCACGTGATCCTATTAATGGATCGACTGTCCATGGTTTTTATCATGCCCTAGAAGAAAAAAGTCGTTGGCACCTTAACAAGGAAAACAGTAATGGATGCGTTTCTTTTTATTTGATCTTGATGGTTTAATTTTATTGATTGAAACATCATAATCTAACGGTTGAGAGATCCGCCCCTGTTGCTGTATTGCCATGTGCAAGTGCAACCAGCAAAGTGCAGAGATGAAACGCCCTACAAATTAAAGGGCAAGCTAGCAGCAGCACTAAGAAAGGGACGGCCATCAGGTGACAGAGAAGGTCAAAAGGCAACCCTTTTTTGGCTCCTTCCCACGACCATCGCGAGTGTGCTTGAGTAGTGCATGTGCTTTCAGCCGACGGCTGCTGGAGAGCCTGCAGGGCAGCTACGCCGCTGCTGCAGCAAATACCTTAAGCAGAGGAATATTCGCACAGCCATGTCAAGTCCTCTGGATCGGGCTTCTTCATTCATTCATTCATGCATTTTGTATACAGAAACATTATAATTCGAATCAGTACTACAAGGGTACCTTCAATAGGCCGAGCTAGTTACTAGCTCTAAGACAATTTCTCTAATGGTGTTAATTTTACCACATAACACATAATATAGATGGACCCATATGACACTCTCACGTAATCTTGGAATATGTAGCTTAACTCTTGATCGAGAGATAGCTTTCCTCCCCGTTTATTAAAATACAAAATAATATAAATGTACTATTCAAGAAACGCCGCCTTTAATTTTACGTATATACATATATATAGCTAAATGTTTGGAACGCATCCAGTGAATCTGGACGCTACAATCATAAAAGTGCTAGACAACGCATGTTTGACCTTCTCAAGATCCCGTCAGTACAATTAGTTTTCTGGTTTTATAAAAAGTGATATATATGCATATATATTTCCACTTGGACAACTTGCTTAGAAGATTTGTACTTGTAGCACTAAGTGTCTCATGATGGCGCACATTTCAGTTCCTGGCAATGTGCGATTGACAGTTACTGTCCATTTGAGAATTAGAGGTTCTTCATTGTCAGGGGACTTCTTTTTACGTACATCCCAAAGGAAAGTTCTGTTTACACCTGACAGTGGCATTTCCATGTGCTAAATATGTTGTATTTGCTAAGTTGGTGCCCAGTGTTGCTGCAAAGTTCCGGCAAATCATATTGATGCACGAATGGTCGTCACAGAGAAACATCTCGTTGGTTGATGTAACAGATACTGTCATTAGGCACTCAATCTGGGGATAAATTAAAATAACAGCCATTAAAGATCGAGCAGCCCAATTCTAATTACACACATTTTAAATGTCAATTAACATCTTATATATCTCAGTGTATCTGTCTTACGAACGAACGATTCAAGTGTACTGATAACGTGTTATATCTTCCACGGCTCGTTGAAAAGAAGATACCATATATCTTTTGCTCACTGCTTCGTACGCCTTCAATTTGTGATCTCTTGGTTCCGACGAATCAATCTACAGCTTTGCTTGCAGAAGCAGCACGAAACTTGCTTATGATGAATGCTTTCATCTTTTGACCGCACTTTGGAGCCATCAGCACCGTTGAGGCCTGCAGCCATTAGGAGGGCTCGAGGCAATTAGCACCACTAATGTTAGAGCGGCCAGCTGTCCGGCAACTAGACACAGTGGCATATACATGTGTTAAATATGTTGTATTTTGCTACATTAGTGCTTAGTGTTGCTGCAAGTTCTTGCAAACCACATTGATGCACGCATGGTCATCACAGAGAAACATCTCATTGGCTGATGTTGTTAGAATTCATATGGTGTAGTTCCCCTAAACCCTTATAAGTAGAAATTATAATAAATCTCGAAGGCCTAATACTTGTGTTCCCTAACGGGCTTTAATATTATAACCCATAAGTAGAGGTGCAATGTGTAACATTAATTAGTACCGTACTGCTAGTTGATGTTTAGATAGAGGCCGGGTTCTGCTCTCTCTATATATAAGTATCAATCCACCTAGGAAAGGTACACCATAACTACTATACGGGGAGCTTCTAGGTTTGGAAAACTCTATGGTAGTCAATTAGTTTTTTCACCTCCCGCCATTGCGCTACCTTCGTAGCATCTCCATCCTAAGCGCCTGCATGCACTGGCGATCTGGAGACTAGGTCTTCAGAATCCTCGTCATTGCGATCCTACACCAGGAGAGTTCGAATAAAGGTTTTTGGAAACGCTCTTTATGCGACTACTCTCAACCTCCACAACGGGGCCGTCTTCCACCCAAGTTAGGTGGTGTTGCATCATATCGTGTCTCTCACCAGCTGCTTTGAGCTCTTCCTCCACCACTCATCGACACATTCTTAAGCGCACGATGGTGCTGGAGTTGAGGCAGCTCATGCAATTGACTTAAAGAATCATGTTGAGAGTTGAGATAGTGAAGAAGACGTGCTACAATAGGTAGGAAGGGCAAGACCATGGTAGTATTGGAGTTGCAGCAGCTCAAGTGTTGTAACACCCTAGATTTTCAAATTTTTAAAAAAATGGCAAAATGAATTTTTGGTGAATAATCAATTTGGCAAAATAAAAGTTTTTATGAAAATGAAGTTGGAACATGGTAGAAACATGCTTGAGCATTCTTGCTGGTGCATATTTTTCTTTTGTGGTGTTTGAATTTGAATTTAGAATTCAAAAATTATTTGAAATTACTTTTGAAAAGGATTCAAATAAAAGAAAAGCAATTTATTTTCTCTCCTCTCCCCTTCATTCTTTTTAGCCCGAGCAGCCCAACCGGCCGGCCTCTCATCTTTTTCCCCGCTCGGCCCGTTGCTTCTTTCCCCGCAGCCTGCTCCGTTTCCCTCCGCGCGCGCCTGCTCCATTTCCCTCCGCGCGCGGCCTGCTCCGTTCCTCTTGGGCCGAAGGCCGAAGCCCGCAACAGCCGCAGCTGCGCGCGCCATCGCCTCCATCATGGGCCGCCAGGCCAGGTTCCATCAAGCCGGCCACCGCTCCGCGCGCTCGTCCCTCTCTCTGTCGCTGACAAGTAGGTCCCGCGCCATCTCCTTCCTCCTCCGACTCGACCCCGAGTCGGGAAACCGACCCCGACTCCGCGTGACCCGTCCGCGCCGATGCCACGCCCGGTCGCACCCTTGCCTAGGCTATTTAAGCCTTTAATCGCTCGTCCGCCACCCTACCTAAACCCGAAAGTTCGCCGCCTCGCTTCGTTCGCCGGGCCGCCACGCGAAACCCTAGCCGCCATTGCCAAAGTCCGCTGGAGCTCACAATTTGCCACAACCGACGGACCATCTTCGCCATTAACTGGTTGGCAAGCCTCGCCTCGACCTCCTAAGCATCGTGGTGTGCTCCTTCTGGTTCAATTTCGTCTAACTCGAGCCCTCGCCGTTTGCAGACCACCGCCGTCCGCTTCTCCGAGCCGCACGCCGTCCCCGCTTTGCCTTGACCTCCATCTACCTGCTAGGTGAGCGTGGCGTGAGTTCCCCATTCGAACGGTACCAGCCGTGTCCATTTTAGTGGCCATAATCATGGGTTCGACCAACTCTGGCGAGGTTCCTCGTCGCCGGCGATGGCCGCCACCGTGGCCGGGTTTTTCTCCGGCCGGGGAGCCGACGGGAGACTTTCTGATCAGATCTGGGCCGTCGGTTTTGAATCGGACGGATCTAATCGCCCCGTACCCCTTCGTTTGTCAAAGTTGCAAATAACCCCCTGCCCTTCAGCCGAATCTGTTAACAGCCCTTGGCGGCCTCGACAGAATATGTTTTCTCCACTGGAAAACGTAATTTCTTTTTAACAGATCCATAATACGCTTTGTACCCTGAAAAGCGTATTTTTCTTGTAACAGCTTCCAGAATACGTTTGTCCTTTGGAAAACGTATTTTTCTTGTAACAGCTTTTACTTATTTACAGTTTTGCTATTATGTTCAAAGGCTTATATCTTTCACGTTTTAACTCCGATTTGGTCCGTTCAAATTTCGTTAGATTCATAGTTTCATAATCTACACAGTGGTGCTACTGTTGAAGTATTTTGGAAACTTATATTTTGAGTCTATATTTAATGTATTTATTTGTCTATAGGAAATCTTTGAAAATTCATAACTTCGCCGTTATAACTCCGTTTTTGATGAACTTGACGTCTGTGTGATCGTAGAAGCGAGTAGAATAGTTTTATAAAAATTTTATTCTATTTTGATGAGATTGATGTACTGTTCCTCTAATAGCTCTTTGTTTGCTTCGTGTATATATGCTCGATTGGATTGTCTGGTGTTGATTGTTATTGTCGAGTTCAGATGGTGAGGTCTTTCTTGATCAAGGCTATTTTAAGGATCAGAAGGATCAACAGGACTTTGTGAATCAAGGCAAGTATAGCATGGATCATCCTTGTTACCTATTCATTGTAAATAACAATTCATTTGCATGTGTCTTTGATGACCTAGAGATTATAACTAGCTTTGATATCCTGATTCCTTGAACCTTTGGGGTTGCATTGGGTAGTTATGATGCTAGTGCTTTAATGGTCATGATCTTATAACTTGATGTGTGTTATGCTACCAACAAAAATGATGACTTTTAACAAACATGGACTTTTGTCTATAAGTGATTTATCATGGAGAATCCGTACAGCTGCGAGGGCTATATGGCTCTGGCTCTAGTCACTTGTAGGCCGTTTTCTAGCTGGTTAGTGGTCTAGAAGTTGGGGTATAGGACTGCCTCTGTCCTTATGAGTATAGCCGGGAAGGATTGTTCCATATTGGAAGGGGGGTTTCTACACACAACGTATTTCCGTATCTCTGATTGGTTAGGAGAACCTATAGGAGGCTTTATATGTTTTGTGGTAGTTTGGAAGTTATAAATCCACTCGGTTGCAAAATATGACTCACAGTGAAAGTGTATACCTTTGATCAGAGTTTAAAACAATATATTGTTCGTGCCCTTCGGTTAGGGCGGCCTTGACACATTTACAAAAGATAATGGTTCTCAAGTTGTTAATGTGTTCATCTTGATGTCGTTATTGCTACATACTAGTTAATGTTATTTTGATCATGAGGATATAGGAATTATCACTACCTTGATGCTATGCTTCAATATGATTAATGTATATAAGCTAAATACAGTCAAATAGTGTCAGCTTATTTGAGCCTCATTAACCCATGTTATGCTTATTGAGTACAATTGTGTACTTACGCTTGCTTTACTTTTAGTTTTGGAAAATCCAGGATGGGTAACAGATGAAGGTTAGAATGAGAGATATCGTGATGAGTACTAGGCTTGGTGTTCACCAGTTAACGTGTCCCTGTGTGGAGCTTCCGCAATAAAGATATCTTAGTTATTTATTGTTTATGCGCAATACTCTGTAGTAAATATTGGTACGCTATGTAATAAACAGGGTGATGATACTCTTTATAATTTGTCATCCTATATGTGCGACTGTTCCTAGGGCGCATATAAGGCTCTTTATACATTCTACTTTTATTCTTAAAAGTCGAGTGTGACAAGTTGGTATCAGAGCCGTATTGACTGTAGGACGCATGCCTAGATAGAATGGTCATTTTTAGTCTCATTTGCTTCACTAGTTTCATGCTTCTTAACTTTAACCTTGTTATTTTCTCAATTTTTATGCTCTTATACTTACTCTATTGAGAAAATCTTGACTCCACTCTAACTCATGTCTAAATCTTTTAGATGCCTCCTTATACCCGCCGTATGACTGCTGCTGCGTATCATGATCTGTTCAACCACCTGGAGACTAGGGAAGTTGTTCTGCCAACACCAACCCCGGTGCCTACATCACCTCAATATGAAGAAGAAGAACCAATGGAAGTTTTTGAAGAAGAAGAGGAGGAAGTAGCTCAAGATGATGGTCAATCTCTACCGCCGTCTGCTAGTGGTTCTACTGGAGGAGGTGGACCGCATGCTCCTATGGGATGGACTGTGAAGATCTCTCACGTACCGGAGTGCCACACTAGATCGCATATACGACTCATGAAGCTTCTTCATGACTATTATGCTGATTGGGACCCCGCTGTGCAGTACACTTGTTTCCAATACACCCATCCGTTGGAAGGTACTTACTGGGAGACAAATGTGGCTATATGTTCCCCAGGAGAGATGCAGAACTCTTACAACATAGAGATGATTTATGAGCATCTTGGTCCTAGCCCAACTCAAGAGGATGGCATTGAGGGTGCTGCTTTTACAGCCTGGATTGCTCTCCGTGGCCATCGCTTTGGGAATATGCGAGATGATGAATTTCGCTATTTGTCTCGCGCTAACCACAGAATGGAGGATGGATGGGGTATGATTGAATTCTCAAGATTTGCCACCTGAGTTATGGGAATTGGCACACTTTGCGTGTGACATGATGCTCAAGCATCAGCGCATGGTAAGTACGGTGGAGCAGCTGGAGCAGAAGCTTAAGGAGAAGCAAGAAGAAATTGATAGGCTTAGAACCATGATTGGACAACCAAAGATCTTTGAACGGCTGAACCATGAGCTTTGACCTTAGCTTAAAAACCCTTATGTAATAGGCACGTTATTAGTATCGTGAGTCAAGTTAGTCGTGTCATTCTAGTGTGTAAACCTTGAGTGCTTGATGAATTATGATTATGTAATATGGATGATTTGGATTTTTGTGTGAGTGCTGGAGCTTTATGGGCATGTTCGCAAGTTCCTTAGTTAAGTATATTAATGTTAAAGTTTGAATAGTTTAAGTTTGGGTTGGTTTATCCTGTCTCCATCCTTACTATTTTCTGAGCAACCTATGATATTTTGGTTATATCTCGAAATTGGTTTATCCAATGAGTATAAGATTTTTCTGGGTGAAATTAGACTTCTTTATCTAATAATTCCCATAAGAATCATGTTAATATCAGTTCTGAGTTGGAAGTTATTCCTGTCGTAATCTGATGTTCAGTGCTGTCTGGAATTTCTGAACAGTTTCTATTGTTTGATTAATTTGATGACTTAGATTATAGAATCTGGTAATATGGTTTGAACGAAAGTTGTGGAGAATTTCCTAACCTTTCCAACCAATTATAGGACATCCCTTTTTGACATATGGATCTCGAGTTATGACTATTTCTCTCTACTACTGAAATTGAAGCTCGCCCAAAAATTTTTAGTTTTGCAATCCTTATTTTTATATAAGTGATTTGTATCCTGAATCTCTCTAAGTTTTGATTTTTGGTTGGAATATAGATGGCTGCTTGGGGTGGAAGAGGTAACCGTGCTAGAGGCCATGGTGCTGGACATGTTACCAATGAGGAAATGAGAGAGGCAGAAATGCAGCTGATGAAGACTATGACCCAGTTTGTGCAGACCATGCAAGTTGGAGGGTTACCACATGCTCAACCACCAAGGGATAAATGCAGGGACTTTATGTAAGGTCACCCCCCTGTGTTTACCCATACTACTAACCCTCTGGATGCTGAAGATTGGTTGCATATTGTGAAGAAGCAGTTGAATCTTGCACAGTGCAATGATGTTGAGAAAGTGTTATATGCTTCGGGGCAACTCCAGGGAGCTGCTTAGACCTGGTGGGAGTCATACCAAGCTGCACGTCCTAACAATGCTCCTTCTATTACCTGGGAGTAGTTCAAAGAGGATTTCTTAGCTCGCCACGTTCCTGAAGAGTTAAAGGAACAGAAGGTAGAGGAGTTCAGGAATCTCAAGATGGGCTCTATGACTATGAGTGAGTATCATGCTAAGTTTGAGGAGTTGGCTCGCTACGCTCCCCATGAAGTTATAAGGGATGTTGATAAGAGGCATCATTTCTTGAATGACATATACTATGAGCTCAGGTTGCAACTAAAGGGCAACAAGTACGACACCTTTGAAGAATTGGTGAATAGTGCTATTGTGCTGGATAATGAACGCCTGGCACAGGACAAGAAGAGGAAGATGAATGGACAGGGCTTTGGAAACAATTCTCGTTTCTGCTCTAACTTTCATCAAGGCTTCCAGCAGAGGTTCCAGGGACCAGTCAGCCAGAGATACCAGGGCCAGCATGCTCAGCGTAAGAATGGGAATCACCAGCAGCAAGGGAATCAATGGCTATCGCAGCAATCTGGAAATGAAACTCCGCGCCTTACTGCGCCCAACAACATGCCTCTTAAGGGTAGTCCTAACACTCCTCAGTTGTGTTATCATTGTGGTGAGCCTGGGCACTATGCTAATCGTTGCCCCAGAAATCAAACCAACACACATCTCAGCAGTAGAATGGTAATTCCTGGATGTGTTCTCCGATGAATTGCCAGGTATGCCACCTGATCGTGACATTGAATTTATTATTGAGTTATTACCTAGCACTGCACCCATAGCTAAACGTCCATATAGAATGGGGGTTAATGAACTAGAAGAACTTAAGAAACAGTTAAAGGAATTAGAAGAAAAATGTTTCATTCGTCCTAGTGCATCACCTTGGGGTTCTCCTGTGATCTTTGTTGATAAGAAAGATGGAACTCAATGGATGTGCGTTGATTATCGTTCTCTCAATGAGGTTACCATCAAGAATAAGTACCCTTTACCCAGGATTGATGACTTGTTTGATCAGTTGAGAGGTGCCTGTGTATTCTCCAAGATTGATTTGCGCTTTGGTTATTGTCAGTTGAAGATTCAAAATTCAGATATACCGAAGATGACATTCACTACTAGGTATGGGTTGTATGAGTATATAGTGATGTCTTTTGGGTTGACCAATGCACCTGCCTACTTCATGTACATGATGAACAAGGTGTTTATGGAGTACCTGGATAAGTTTGTTGTGGTTTTCATTGATGATATCTTGATATTCTCAAAGAACAAGGAAGAACATGTAGAACATTTGAGGCTAGTCTTGCAGAATCTTAGAGAGCACAAACTTTATGCTAAGAAGAGCAAGTGTGAATTCTAGTTAGAGAAAGTCTCTTTTCTTGGCCATGTTGTTTCTAATGGTGGGATAGCAGTTGATCCAGGCAAGGTGAAGGATGTGTTGGATTGGAAGCCGCCTACAGATGTTAGCGATATTCGCAGTTTTCTTGGGTTAGCTGATTATTATAGGAGATTCATTGAAGGATTCTCAAAGATTGCTAGCCATTGACAGCCTTACTAGAGAAGAATGCCAAGTTTGTGTGGTCCAACAAGTGTCAAGCCAGTTTTGAAGAATTCAAGAAGAGGTTGATAACCGCTCCAGTATTGGTATTGCCAGATCTAAGCAAGAAGTTCTCTATCTATTGTGATGCATCTAGTTTGGGATTGGGGTGTGTTCTTATGCAAGAAGATAGAGTTGTTGCTTATGCTTCAAGGCAGTTGAGGAAACATGAGCTTAATTATCCTACTCATGATCTAGAACTAGCAGCTGTGGTGCATGCTTTGAAGATTTGGCGACACTATCTGATTGGGCACAAGATGGATATTTTCATGGATCACAAGAGTTTGAAGTACATCTTTACCCAGTCTGAGTTGAACATGAGACAACGTCGTTGGTTGGAACTGTTGAATGATTATGATTTTGATATGTATTACCATCCTGGGAAGGCAAATGTCATGGCTGATGCACTTAGTAGAAAGAAGCATGTTAATTAGCTTCGGATGACACCTGAATCTAATCTGTTGTGTGCAGAGTTTGCTCAATTGAACCTTACTATTGTTACTAATGCCATGGAGATAGAGGTGACACCAACCTTAGAAGAAGAGATTCATAAGGGTCAGTTGGAAGACGAGGATCTAAAGTATATAGAGGTACTCAATTCACATCTCATTTTTGGGAAGCAGTGCATAGTTCTTTGGGAACAAAGTTGAACTTTAGTACAGCATATCACCCATAGACTGATGGACAAACTGAGAGGATTAATCAGATTTTGGAGGACATGCTGAGAGCTTGTGCATTACAGTATGGTACCAATTGGGATAAGAATTTGTGTTATGCAGAGTTGTCATACAACAACAGTTATCAACAGAGTCTCAAGATGGCACCATTTGAAGCTTTGTATGGGCGTAAGTGCAGGACGCTGTTGTTTTGGAACTAGACTGGGGAAAGTCAATTGTTTGGGACAGATGTTCTGAGAACCATAGAAGAATAGGTACGAGTGATTTAGGATAATTTGAGGGTAGCCCAATCTCACCAAAAGAGTTATGCAGATACACGAAGAAGGGAATTGACATTCAAGGAAGGTGATTGCATGTACTTGAAGGTGTCTCCTATGAGAAGTGTGAAGAGGTTTAACCAGAAAGGGAAATTAGCACCAATGTATGTTGGTCCTTTAAAAGTTTTAAAGAGACGTGGTGAAGTGGCTTATCAGTTGGAGTTGCCAGAGAGTTTAGCTGATGTGCATGATGTGTTCCATGTATCTCAACTTAAGAAGTGTTTGCGTGTACCTAAGAAGGAGCACTTGCCTTTGGAGGAACTTACTGTTAAGGATGATCTCACGTATGAAGAGTTTCCAGTAAGAATCTTGGATACCACTGAAAAGGTTATCCGAAGCCGGGTTATTAAGATGTGTAAGGTGCAGTGGAATCGTTACTCTGAGGCTGAGGCAACTTGAGAAACAGAGGATGCATTAAAGGCAGCTTATCCGCAGTTGTTTGAGTAAGCAACATCCAATCTCGAGGATGAGATTCTCTTAAGGGGGTAGAATTGTAACACCCTAGATTTTCAAATTTTCAAAAAACTGGCAAAATGAATTTTTGGTGAATAAACAATTAGGAAAAATAAAAGTTTTTATGAAAATGAAGTTGGAACATGGTAGAAACATGCTTGAGCATTGATGTTGGTGCATATTTTTCTTGTGTGGTGTTTGAATTTGAATTTAGAATTCAAAAATTATTTGAAATTGATTTTGAAAAGGATTCAAATAAAAGAAAAGCAATTTATTTTCTCTCCTCTCCCCTTCAATCTTTTCAGCCCGAGCAACCCAACCGGCCGGCCCCTCTTCTTTTTCCCTGCATGGCCCGTTGCTTCTTTCCCCGCGGCCTGCTCCATTTCCCTCTGTGCGCGGCCTACTCCCTTCCTCTTAGGCCAAAGGCCGAAGCCCGCAACAGCAGCAGCTGCGCGCGCCGTTGCCTCCATCATGGGCTGCCAGGCCAGGCCCATCAAGCCGGCCGCCGCTTCGCGCGCTTGTCCCTCTCTCTCTATCGCTGACAATTCGGGCCCGCGCCATCTCCTTTCTCCTCCGACTCGACCCCGAGTCGGGAAACCGACCCCGACTCCACGCGACCCGTCCGCGTCGATGCCACGCTCGGTTGCACCCTTGCCCAGGCTATTTAAGCCTTTAATCGCGCGTTCGCCACCCTACCTGAACCCCTAGTTCGCCGCCTCACTTCGTTCGTCGGGCCGCCACACGAAACCCTAGCTGCCATTGCCAAAGTCCACTGGAGCTCGCAATTCGCCACAACAGATGGACCATCTTCACCATTAACTGGTTGGCAAGCCTCGCCTCGACCTCCTGAGCATCGCGATGTGCTCCTTCTGGTTCAATTTTGTCTAACTCGAGCCCTCGCCTTTTGCAGACTGCCGCCGTCCGCTTCTCCGAGCCGCACGCCGTCCCCGCTTCGCCTCGACCTCCATCTACCTGCTAGGTGAGCGCGGCGTGAGTTCCCCGTTCGAACGGTACCAGCCGTGTCCATTTTAGTGGCCAAAATCATGGGTTCGACCAACTCTGGCGTTTTAACTCCGATTATATCTTTCACGTTTTAACTCTGGCATTTTAGTGTCCATTATATCTTTCACGTTTTAACTCCGATTTGGTCCGTTCAAATTTTGTTAGATTCATAATTTCCTAATCTATGCAGTGGTGCTACTGTTGAAGTATTTTAGAAACTTTATATTTTTAGTCTATATTTAATGTATTTATTTTTCTATAGGAAATATTTGAAAATTCATAACTTCGCCGTTATAACTCCGTTTTCGGTGAACTTGATGTCTGTGTGATCGTAGAAGCGAGTAGAATAGTTTTATAAAAATTTTATTCTATTTTGATAAGATTGATGTACTGTTCTTCTAATAGCTCTTTGTTTGCTTCGTGTATGTATGCTCGATTGGATTGTCTGGTGTTGATTGTTAATGTCAAGTTCAGACGGTGAGGTCTTTGTTGAGCAAGGATACTTTAAGGATCTGAAGGATCAATAGGACTTTGTGAATCAAGGCAAGTATAGCATGGATCATCCTTGTTACCTATTCATTGTAAATAACAATTCATTTGCATGTGTCTTTGATGACCTAGAGATTATAACTAGCTTTGATATCCTGATTCTTTTGAACCTTTGGGGTTGCATTGGGTAGTTATGATGCTAGTGCTTTAATGGTCATGATCTTATAACTTGATGTGTGTTATGCTACCAAGGAATAGGATGACTTTTAACAAACATGGACTTTTGTCTGTAAGTGATTTATTATGGAGAATCCGTACAGCTGCGAGGGCTATATGGCTCTAGCTCTAGTCACTTGTAGGCCCTTTTCTAGTTGGTTAGTGGTCTGGAAGTTAGGGTATAGGGCTGCCTCTGTCCTTATGAGTATAGCCGGGAAGGATTGTGCCATATTGGAAGGGGGGTTTCTACACACAACATATTTCCGTATCTCTGATTGGTTAGAAGAACCTATAGGAGGCTTTATATGTTTTATGGTGGTTTGGAAGTTATAAATCCACTCAGTTGCAAAACATGACTCATAGTGAAAGTGTACACCTCTGATCAGAGTTTAAATCAATATATTGTCTGTGCCCTTCGTTTAGGGCGGCCTTGACACATTTACAAAAGATAATGGTTCTCAAGTTATTAATGTGTTCATCTTGATGTCTTTATTGCTACACACTAGTTAATGTTATTTTGATCATGAGGATATGGGAATTATCACTACCTTGATGCTATGCTTCAATATGATTAATGTATAAAAGCTAAATGCAGTCAAACAGTGTCAGCTTATTTGAGCCTCATTAACCCATGTTATGCTTGTTGAGTAGAGTTGTGTACTTACGCTTCCTTTACTTTCAATTTTGGAAAATCCCGGATGGGTAACAGATGAAGGTTGAAATGAGAGCTATCATGATGAGTACTAGGCTTGGTGTTCACCAGTTGACGTGTCCCTGTGTGGAGCTTCTACAATAAAGATATCTTAGTTAGTTATTGTTTATGCGCAATACTCTGTAATAAATATTGGTACGCTATGTAATAAACAGGGTGATGATACTCTTTGTAATTTGTCATCCTATATGTGTGACTGTTCCTGGGGCGCATATAAGGCTATTTATGCATTCTACGTTTATCCTTAAAAGTGGAGTGTGACAAGTGTTTGACATTCATTGAAGCAGCAAGTAGGGAGAAGCCGATGATGGCGCTAATCAAGGATCGGATGACATGGCATCGTGGAGTGGGTATCTAACAACAGTGACTTCATAGTGATGTTAGACGGGCATCGCCACAGATTCAAACCCCAACAACAGGGGCAATGCCGGTGGAGGAGAACAGACAAGGGCAACACCCTGTATCGAGACCTCAATGATGGCGGTGGTGGGAGTTTGACAAGGGAGACGCCCCACAAGTAGGAGAGTGGCGCGGTGAGCCCAGATATCTGTCAGGAAAAAATAATCATGTCCTTGGGTGATTTTTATTTTCCACCTATTTGCGGAGCTCGCCATGCGACAGGGTGGGGCAGCTGCCCCACCTGCTGCTAGAGGATAGCTACTAGTATCCCCCTGTGTTCCACCATTCCGGCTAAGACAAGCAGCAGGTGAGCGGCGTTGTTCGACGGCTGGAAGATCAGACACTAGTGCACATATGGCCTCCAGTCCCGGTTTGCAACCCCCCTCTATTCCTGGTATACCAACCGGGGTTGCGAATCCGGGACTAAAGGCGCACCCTTTAGTCCTGGGTAGGTGACCGGGATTACTGAGCGTCTTCTAATCCTGGTTGGTGTTACCAGCTGGGACTAGAGGCTGCGCTAGGTAGGCACCATGCAAGGCCACGTAGCAGATCTCTAGTCCCGGTTAGTAATACAAACTAGGACTGAATGTTTTATTTTATTTTCTTTTATTTTCTTTTCTTTTTCTTTTTATTCCTTTTCTTTTCTTTTATAGTTTGCTTGCATTGAATATTATATGCAAGTATTAAGAAATGAAGCTAAGAAGCTAATTTGGAGCTTACAAATTACAACTAACCATTCATCATGTTCATAAAAACTTAACTAAAAATTACAATAAACTAGATGTTCAACCACAAAGTTAATTACACATGTCCAACTACTCTCCAAAGTGAGGAGTAGGGATTTCACTCTCTTGCAGTACAAGATCTGTGTAGTGTAGATCACCGATCTTGTATCCCATAATGCTAACGACGAAGTCCAAAGTATTAATTAGTACACTCTTCGTTGCCTGACATCTAGTAGGAAAAGGGCGACTAACAACAATTAATGGTGGCTCAGCAATAAATGGTTCTCCTCTTAGTCGCTATCACCTTTGCGTGATATCCTTGTGTAGTTAGTATCGGGTCTTTATGAGCATATTTCCACTCATAGCCCAATCTATGCATTGTCTAGTTTAAAATGGCTTCAAAACTGCATCCTGCATAGCTCATGCCATACTCTATCTGAAAGTGTTGCAGAGAATAGGATTATGAGAACCAAGATTTATAACTTATAACAACAAAAAGTAGATTAAGCTTTTAAACTAAGAGTTTACCACATCATTTGGAAGGTTCCGAGATATCTATGCACACAAGTCCATCAGTTTATCACGCATGTTGAGTTTTATAGGTTGAATCTTCACTGAGCATAGAGTAGGCAAGGTGATCCCAATCCTCGAGAGCCTAGTTGCACATGATTTGATGGCATATTTTATGGCAACAGATTGTTCATGTAACTTTGGTCCTACCTCTGAGATTTGTACACATCAGTGACCACGATCACGACCAAGACCAAGTGAGAAGCAGATTTGACATTGGAATAGTGCACCACCATCAAAAGTATTGTCCTATCATCCACTTCTGTGACCCTGAAGTAAGATAGTGTCTCTTTCAGCCAAATGATTGGGTCAGTCTTCTGCGGTACATTAAGAATCATATATATATCAACCACACATATGAAATTGATAATTTACTACAAACATATAGATAGAGTTGCTTACTATGTGGGGTTATGGCCGCTGCAGTTACGGCAATATTGGATAGAAACCCCTCGAGCATAAATAGCCGTTGAAACCAATGACTTCCGCGGAGGAAGACGACGTCCAACCATCTCTTTAACTTTGACTAAACTTAATATATTTCATAATTCAAGACAATCAAATATGTATATATACAAGTCAAATTTATTTATTGAACAATCTATCTAATAGTACTAATTATGTATACTACAAATTATGAATCAAGGTTTATCATCAAAGAAAGAATGTAAAGATAATAGGAGTAAGACATACCTTTTTTATAGTAGTTACTCTCTATTCTGGTGTCATCAAAGGGTTTGAGATTGTAGGCAATAATAATGTAACAAAACACTCATGTCTCAGCAACATTTACTTATTGAAATTTTATAGATTAGAGAAACAATAACAGGAGTATGACATATGAATCAAGGAGAAAACCCCACTAGTTTTCAGAATTAAGAATGAGCAAACATTGCAAGCCGATGAGGGTGCTCGAAGGCATGGACGTGGACTGGAGTCGAGGGCGTCGAGGTGGCCGGGGTTGGGGGGCGGGGCGGTGGCGCGTCGGTGCGTCGGGGCGCGTCGGGGTGGACGAGGCGCGTCGGTGCGTCGAGGGTGGGTCGGGGGCGGGTTGAGGGCCATGGCATCGAGGAGCGCACATCGAGGCCAGAGACGGTGGCAGGGGTGGCGGTGCGTCTGGACGATTTAGGGTACGGTGGCGCGTCGGCAGGTTGGGGCAGTGCGTCGGCGGCGGCGCTTCGGGGTAGGGTCGAGGGCCGCGGCGTCGAGGACCATGCGTCGGGGCTGGAGACGGTGGTGGGGGTGGCGGTGCATGGGCATGCGTCCGTGTGTCTGTGCGCGTCGGGGTGCTGCGACACGTCGGGGCCGTGGCGTCGAGGAGCGTGCGTCGGGCCCGGAGACGGTGGCGGCGGTGGCAGCGTGGGAGGGGCGCGGGATGGGGCGGCGCGGGGGAAGGAGAAGATAGGGCGTGGGATGGGGTGGCACAGGGGAAGGAGAATATATATGGAGGGCCTTTAATCCCGGGTGGTACCCCCAACCGGGATTGATAAGCCATTAATCCCAGTTGGTAGCCCAATCCGGGACAAAAGAGGCCCGGTTATACTAGATGAAGTTTATATATATTAGATGAAGCTTATACTTATTATATTTATTTTTACATAATATATATATGTATTTATTAAGAGATACATAAGGCACAAAATTATTATAAAGATGTGAAAATATTAGAAAAAGCTTAAAATATTATATTTATTGACATTCCTTACAAGAGAAATATACAATAACAAAGACCTTAAAATAAAATTACATATACGATAACAAAGACCATTTTATATATAGGTCAATGTTACAATCAAAGTGTACAAACATATTAAAACTTAACCACCTTAGTAGCGTTCTTCTAGCATCGTATGAACATTAGAAATGCAAGGTGGTAATGAGCTATGCCGATTTGAGATGATCAAGGAGGCCGCAAAAACTCATGCATGAGCATGCCCCAATTAACCAACGCCTCTGGCTCTTGCTGTTGGGGACGGTGGACACTGCATGGCTTCTTCAGCAAACAAGCCTTTGATGAACCAATGCCTTTGGAATTTGCAAGCACAATCCAGGGCACACCAGATTTCGCTCGGCACCGTCACCATGCAGTACCAACACCACCGCATGACGACAACTGTGCACAGCCTCGGATGGCACTGTCAACCTCGTGGGGACCCCAACATTCGGAGTAGCTCTATTTTCAGTAGCATTCTTCTAGCACTTCCACTGTGCACCATTTTGGTGGACTAGGATAGGCAAGGATATCTGTATGTGTAGGGGTTTCTCCCATAGAGACCCTATTTGAGTGGATTTTCTACAAATACAAGATCATGTAGTGAAGTAGAGTGTGTATAGTGAACTAGTGTGTGTGCGAAATGCTAAAGGTGTGAAATGAGATGGAGAGATCAGGGCTCTATTTATAGGAGTGCCAACTGTGGTGGTAGGTAGGAGCAGTTGAAAGTCCCATGTTTGGTTTTGATAATTGAGTGACAACTTTAGGTGGACTAATATGTATATGGTTGAGATACACAGGATTAGTCCACAAGTACTTGTATGTGACCAAGAGGTGAAGATTAAGACTTGGCGCTGATGAACCGCCCCAACGGTGAAGAGCAAGTAAAGTCAAGGATCGATGGACCTAGAGGGTTGCATATTGAAGGAGCTTATTGCATATGAGACATGACATGAAGTCATGTGACCTAAGCATGGTGAAGATCAAGATGAGGCTTGGCTCAAAGGACCGGTTGCAAGTGTGAAAGGCAAGTTGAGGCTTCGAAGCGAAGGACCGTGCGATGGTGAAGCTTGGGCAAGACTTGGCGCTGATGGACCAATGCAACAGAGAAGAGAAAGTGATGTGAAGATCGATGGATCAAGACGGTCATGTGATGATGTGAATTGAATCATATCATTTGTTGAGCGTGTCATGTACGCGGTGCATTGGCACATTGGAGGTGATGGTGGAAATGAAGATGCAAGGCAAAGGTATAAGCTAGGGCATTTCATTTCACTGGTCATGAGGTGTTTAGAGAAGTTGATGACCGGATTTAGGCTTGATAGGCCGTACTATCAAGAGGGGCAAACGAGTTTGCATATCGGTCATCTAGTGCCACTTGAGCGATCTAACATTGCGATGTTGCTAGGATTGAGTGGCATTGTGAGATCAAGAGAAAATCATTTGGAAATGATTGTGAAAATGCTAACACACATGCACATGGTGATGTACACTTGGTGGTGTTGGCACGTTTGCAAAGGAGAAGGTGATGGAGATATTTTCGCGAACTCTTGCGTTGAAAAAGAGAGTTGATGGCTCTTGGATTGGAAAACTACTTTCATCCTTTGTGTTTTGGTTCAAGTGGCTATGTGGGTTGTGTAACCCTCTGAATAAGCTTTCCATAGAGTCCAAAATCATCAAAAATGGAGTTCAGAGCTAAGAGATATGCCCGTTTTAGTGCGGGGTGGTGCTGGACCAGCGAAAGTTCTGGTGGGCCTAGACCGGAAGTTCCGGTTAGCCCAGCCCGAGCAACCGCGCGCCCCGAATAACTTCCGGTTCATGACCGAAAGTTCTGGTGGAGTTCCGTTGGATGACCGGAAGTTCTGGTAGGCATCCGAAGTATGCATTTTCTGGGGAATCTTTCACAACAGCTATATTTGTTCTGACTGGAAGTTCCAGTAGGGCTTCACCGAAAGGCCACCTGAATTTGAATGTAATGGCTCTTTAGCCTATGGGGCTATAAATAAGAGAGGTGGCCGGCCATTTGATGTTGCTTAGCACACACGGGCCTTGGTGGCTTGCTTTGTGGTGCTTGGGAGCCCTCTAACTCATATATGCTAGATAGGAGATCATTCGATAGTGTGAGTGAGCAATTCTAGTATGATTTGAAAGATAGCATCGTGTGGCACTAGGTGTTCATGTTTCAAGCTTGCAAGGTTGTTACTCTTGGAGGTTTCCACCTCCTAGACAGCTTGGTTGCTAGAGACTTCGTGAGACACGCAACGGAGATTGTGCGGTACTCCAAAGGTTGATTTGTGAGAGGTTGGTGCTCACCTCGTGGGGACCGCGAAGAGTAACGCTAGTGATTGCTCATGTCATTGAGTTACCTCACTCAACACAGCGGGGTCTTGCGGTGCTCTTGAGAGAACTTGTCTTGCGAGGCAACTGGCTTGCGAGTCATACAAAAGAACCAATTGTGTGTGGGTTCGCTTGCAGTTCCCTTGTAAGGGAGTGCCTTGCGAGACAAGTGGCTTGCGAGTCACACCGGAGGAATCACACGGGTGGTGGTCGACACAACTGGACGTAGCTTGGTGGCAACTAAGTGAACCAGGTAAAAAATCGCTGTGTCATCTTGTTCCACACTTCGCGGTGGTTTGCAATTCTCTTCACAAGCTTGTATTTACATTCTTATATATATCTTGCTTCTGTAGTTACTCTTGTATTTAGATAGCTTGTGTAGCTTTCTAATTACCTTCTTACTTGTGTAGCTAGAAGTTTATCTCTCGCTTTGCTTAGTTTGTGTAGCTAAGTAATTGAGCTCATGGGGTTCAGTTTGTGTAACTTTGTTTTTGAGCATCTAGTGAGCTTAGGTTGACTTTGTGCTTTTTGCTCATTAGAATTGTATAAGTGCTCCCTTGGTTGTTAAAGTACTAGTTGCTTAGGTTGGTGTGACCTTGCAAGCTAGAATTGATTAGAAGAACACTAGCTAGATTGACACCTTAAATTCTTGCTTAGGATCTTTTATCAAGGTGCATCTAGAGTCATAGTTAGAGGGGTGAAGTCTTGGTTAGACCGTTTAGTTTAATTCTGTAATTATTTTAGTTCACTAATACGATACATTTTTAGAAAGGACTATTCACCCCCTCTAGTCCATCTTGAGCTTACAGCAGTGCTGTGACTTTTAATCCTGGTTGAAAATAAAAAATGGGGTTAAAGGTGCTCCAATCCCGATTGGTATTACAAACTGGGATCAAAAGTCCCTGCTCCCACCTACCCAACACAGACAAACATTGCTCCCACCTACCACCAATTTTATTTTTTTGTAAATTAATTTTTTTAGTTTCAAAATAAATATATAAAACTATGAATAAATTTTGATAAAAAATTTATTTTAGTATTTGAATTTTTCATGATATATATGTATTTGTATTACTCATTGGTCATACCATGATATCCTACTAAAGTAAAAATTTATGTATAGCACGAAGAGGTGTTACATCACAAACTAGGTTCAGCGTCTCCATACAAAAAGAAGTAATTAAGATAATAAACATCATGATATAACTGTAGACATAAGTTACTAGATGACCAAATTAAAAGATGAACCTTACACATCAGACACAATAAATATAAATTATAATTAAAACTAAATTAAACTACAACCTTACAAACCAAACAAACTAAATACTAATCACTATCATGTGATTCACTCTCTTCAGGGGATGTCGTCATTCACTTGGACCCACCTATCTAGAAATATGTGCCAGTTTTGGTCTCCAATCGTGTATCCCCTCTCAGTATCGATATAGTGGAGTGCCCATATGATTGCACTCTCTCAGGCCACGTGAGACAAAGAGAATGGTCGACCGTAGACATAACCTACTGAAACTTTACTGTCGTGGTGAGTGACTCTTATGCCGAACTGTTTGCCATTAATACTATCCTGGCCAGTGGTGTCAACCCAATCCCAATTATAGTTGAAATAATTTGTAGCTCGGTTAAGAATGGCCATCAATACACATGAAGAATGAGTAACATCCTGCAGAACCTGCAAGTGGCAGAAATAAAGATAATATTATTATGTTAGTAAACAACAAATAATATGCATGATAAAATTATCAATATAAGCTGATTTTACCACATCAAGAGTGTTGTTTTGCACGCTACATTCACTAAATATAAAAGCAGTGTAACCAGGGCAACGCAGAGCCATGTCCTTGTAGTATGAGAAATCACACATGTTATATCTGATATGTAGAAGTGCGTCTAAACACACGCCGACTGTAGATTGTTGGGCGCTCCTTATGGATGTGCCCGGTGTCCCCCTCCGACGGATAGTGTGCCCAGGAGCATTTGGGTCTCGCCTCCTCGAAGGGATGGTAAAACTAATTTCACACTGCCAGGTCCGAGTATTAGGAACACGGAGCGTGACCACGTCGAAGTGCTCAGTAAGGAGCAAGAAAAGTGCATCATGTTGCCATTCTGCTGGCTCCATCCATTGCGACATAAAAAATGCAATGTAATAATCATATTAAACTAATTATACTTATTTATGTTATCATAAAAAACAAAAGATGTTGAAAATTTTTAATACAATAACTGGCTGAGAGAATCACGGAACGGGCATATTTGGAGCAAATGGCTCATCACCTGGGTAGAAACCAGGTGCCTATGGTGGCGGTAGAGGTGGTGCTACGTTGAAACCTAATGGATAAAATTTAATAAGTAATAAGTAAAATAAACCTAAGTAATGAAATACAAAAAAATATTCAGAAATATGTATATATATACCAAAAAATATCCTGGAGCCATTGTTTGAAGAGAAATAAATTAGTTTCCTCGTGACTTCACCGATTTCACCGTATGACTTCACATTTATGTAGAAATGTATGTACAATAAATAAAAATAAATTCACTATCTTGACTTAACCATAAAATGATCTAATTATTTACCATTAAAAAATTAAAAAATATATAAATAAGTTGCTAACCTTTTAAAAAAATGATACACGGTGAAAGACTTCATGCTCCCCTAAGCAAAAACAAGTAGCCGTTAGCAGGGGAAGGGGATCAGGGGATGGCAATTGGCAAATGGCACATGACAATGCTATGCTGCTAGAGAACCTGCCTGCTGGCATCCTGGAGCTGCCAGTCCAAAGCAGATGAAGATGACGACGTGTCGACATCCAAACCAAAGCATCATCTCTTCCCACCCGACACAGATTGCGATCTGCAAATCATGCATTCATTGAGTGATCATGTGAAGCCGGCCAGCCTCTTGTTTATTCTGAAACTAGCAGACAGCAAAAGATTGCAGCAGATTTTTTTTGTCGAACAGCGCAGGATTTGCAGCAGATTAAATTAAACTAAATGAAAGGTCTTGTGTACTACTCCCTCCATCCTAAAAAGGATGATGTTTTAGGAAACATGCTGGTCAAACTTTCTGACTAGATTTATAAAAAATACGTGCAACATTTATATCTCTAAATAAATTTATTAAAAAACTAGATTTAAAGATCTTTCCGATGATATTAATTACTTAGCATAAATATTTATATATTTTAATATATAATTATCGGTATTTTCAAAATACTAACTTTTCAGGAAACGAGAATGACATCTATCGGACAGAGGAACTATGCACAAAGCGGAGCCTTTTTTTCCTTATAAATAGTAGCAGTGTGCAGAGAAGCAGAGTTTTGTTCTTGGAGCAACAGGAATGAGTCGTGCTCATGTGTCTGATCTGCTGCCACTGTCTTCCTTATCCACCATGGGAACTTGATGTGTCTTAACTTTCAGGAAAAGGAGGAGTCGCCAGAGATTTGTTATAGGTGATGTACGTTAACAGATACCTAGGTGATGTACGTTAACAGATACCTACAACTGCACCATTCACCCAAGAATCCAACAGGTTTTGTGCATAAGGCTATTCGCACTCATAAAACTCTAAATCTCAATTCTAAAAGGAATATTCCGTCCTAATTATCAAGATTTTTCCCTCTATACCAGTTTCTTTCGCACCCATCCATACTCCAGTATCAAACTCTATTCACCGTGGGACCCACTTGATAAGATTCTTTTTTCTTTTTTCTCTTCCTTTTCTTTTTCCCCTCTCCTCCTTATCCATTCGACCGACACACTCCCACTTCCACTGACGCCGCGCCGGCGCGTCCCTCCCTTCTCCTCCCCCTCTGTGCTCGCGAGCAGGAACCGGCGAGTGGCCTCGCCGAGCGGCGGCCTCGCCGCCGGCCCCTCCATCTCCTTCGGCGGCCCCTCCCCGCTCCACGCGACGGCCTCTTCCCAGCAGTTCCTTTGCGGCGGCCATGGTGGGCAGTCCGTCCAAGCGCGCACGCGGGGACGCGCCCCGGCGGCTGCTCTGGCGGCCCTCCACGGCGGCGGTGCCCGGCGACGGGCAGCTCGCCCCCTCGCGCCTCCGGCCGCCACGCTCCACTGCTCCTCCCACGACGGCGTGCCTCCACTGCTCCTCCCCCGGTGGCCTCCTCTCCCGCGGCAAGCTCCCCCGGCGGCCTTCCCAAGATCCCATCAGTACAAATATTTTTTTCTGGTTTTATAAAAAGTGTATATATATGCACATATATTTCCATTTTCACAACTTGCTTAGAAGATTTGTACTTGTAGCACTAAGTGTCTCATGATGGCGCATATTTCAGTTCCTGGCAATGTGCGATTGACAGTTACTGTCCCTTCGAGAATTAGAGGTTCTTCACTGCCAGGGGACTTCTTTTTACGTACATCCCAAAGGAAACTTCTGTTTACACCTGACAGTGGCCTTTCCATGTGCTAAATATGTTGTATTTGCTAAGTTAGTGCTCAGTGTTGCTGCAAAGTTCCTGCAAATCACATTGATGCACGCATGGTCGTCACAGAGAAACATCTCGTTGGTTGATGTAACAGATAATGTCATTAGGCACTCAGTCCTGGGATAAATTAAAATAACAGCTGTAAAAGTCCATCGAGCAGCCCAATTCTAACACACATTTTAAATGTCAATTAACATCTTACTAGTTCATCAACCCGTGCTCTCGCACGGGTCAGAATATTATGAGAGACTAACTATATTAAATATCTTTCATCTTCACTAATATTCTAAATAATAGGTACTTTTTATCGGAAGTCAATTTTTTTCTTTATTTAGCATTCTTCCTCTACGTATCTCCAATATATATCTACTTGGAACATTTGCTGAACTACAATAGTCTTAGCAAAAATATGCAGTTTGACAACTTTATCCTAAAATTGGACTTTTCCCCCAAAAATTTAAGCATATTAATTGCTTAGATACAATGGCTATTGTTTTGAATGGTGATCGTAGTGTACCAATTTGATGGAAAGTTGTTTTAGATTGTAGTAAAAGTTTTATGATATATCTTTTTCATTTGTAGCAGCTTTGTGAGTAATAATTTTTATGATTAATCTTTTTCTAGCACCATATGTATTTAGCTGAAACATAGATAAAGTATATAAACCCTTATTTCATCTCTTTATTTGATATATCATGAAAATCTCTATTTTAACAATTTTTAGCTTGTATTAATGATTCAACATTTTCATGTTTTACATTAGTGAAAGAATACATTTAGTTCGTACAATGGCATATAATGCCATTCAAGATGTTAAATACTGATATTGATATAATATAATGTCCCAACCTAAATGTTTAAATTGTTTTCTAGAAAATAAAAATATATTATTAACATTATTATCTAACTTTAAGTGAACAGTGTCATTAACATATATGTAGGTTGCTAAGGATATTTTACCATGCTCCATAAGCCTCTAGAATAAATATTTATACTAATGTAAGTTTTAACAATTAAATGTTCAATCATTTTTCATTAGCTTATATTAGTATCCACATGTACATTTCAAAGTTTTTGATAATCCAATAACATTATTATTAATGGGAACAAATAATTTATACCTGATGGTCAAGATGAAAACACCAAAACTTATTTACACGAAGTAATCAAAGGACACTAAAATTTAAATGAAAAATATACCTAATGGTGAATATGGATTATACAAATTCAATGGGATCCAACAACGTGGGTAGATGTAAATTAAACAACCTTTCATGCAGAGGTACAAAGTCGATATAGATCCAACACCATTGCTGCTTAAATATGCCCACTTATTTCAATACCAGCTCTAAAATAGAGAGGTCCTCACCCAATTTTTGGGAATATCATGCTCAATGGTTAAGGCCATATCAACAGTTTGGAATACGATATAAACTCAGAACAGATATAAATAAAGTCAATTTTAGTCAAAACTTAGAACAGAAAGGAACAGGGGCAAGCCGGACTGTCAACTGGGGCCTTACCCCGAAGCAATTGGCCTCCAGTACTGGCACCATATCGTCATCGTCCCACGTCCGCCCTTCGGCGCCGGCAGCTAGCGTTGCCTTGCAAATACACATCAACGTAGATGGGGTTAAAGATGTGGATGCAGGTGCGTAGCATCCAGATCCTATCTCCGTCATCACTCGGGCCACTGCAGAAGCCACAAAAAAAATTTAGGACGGGCTCAACAAAAATCTATGGCGACTTAACTCTACTAATCTATATATTTATGCATAAAAATTTAAGGTGGGGCATGGAGGTCTCCACATACTTACCATGGGTAGGCAGAGCTGAAGCCCTGCTTGCCCTGCCGTTGGCTTCGTCGCTGACTGCAGAGGACAACTTTGGCAAAGGCGCCTGCAAGAAACACGAAGAAAAACATGCAGCACCCTTTAGATAAATTTTATTTGACTTGGCTAATACGTTGGGGCTTAGTGAAAAGTATTGGACTTTTCTTCTTTTTATCGATAAAATAACGACAAAGATGGGTAATCTTCTACAAAATTAAATAGATCTAAGTGTAAAAAAGGGGACAGCATACATATTTGATGGCTAGATGTTTCTAATTAACATGAGATTTTTAACATTAATCTTTTAGAACTCTTTATAATTAAAAAAACTCTAAAATATCATTGCCAAAAGAAAATTCTGGCCAGATGGGATAAAATATTGAACAGCTGTTGATTAATTAACCTTCAAGCTTGGTTAATATATTAATAAAATATTAGTTAAAGCTTGGTTAATATATTTATAAAATATTAGCGATAGCCTACAATATCATTTTCAAAACAATTTTGGCTCATTAGTAATAAAATATCTAACAGATAAAAAACAATTGATATGAGGGTGGTAGGGACGTTGCGTTGCTCGTCAAGGGAACGTGATGCTCATGCTTGATGTCAGTACGGTGAAGCAGCTGGCAGATACACAAACATCAAAAGCCCCGGTTCGAGTAAAATACTTTGGATCAGCAACAAAGTTCACGGACACAGCGCTAAGATTTGAGTCCCATATCAATAAACAAATAATTTCAACAAATACAAATTCCCTATCACAGGTGTGCCATGTGAGGTTGGGTGCAGAAAGCCGGAAAAGTTCAGAAAGAATAAGAACTACTTTGTGTGTAAAATTGGGATCGGACAGAACTATTTTGGATGTAAGAGTGGGATCGGAGATCTTTCTACCCATGGACCATCGAGAGATGAAGGGACTGGTTGCTTTCGCCAGGAGGCAGGGGTGGACGCCATTGCCATCTCTGTGAGGGAGTACTCGCCGCCGGTCATGAGGAGCATGAAGCATGGCCACCGCCGGTCCTGGGGGAGTGGACTGCCGTAAGATCCAACGAATTTTGTGCCTATATTGTCGCACACCATTTTTAAGGATAAAAATACAATGTATAAATAGCTTTATATGCGCCTCAGAAACAGTCGCACATATAAGATGACAAATTATAAAGAGTATGATCACCCTGTTTATTTCATAGCGAACCAATATTTATTATAGAGTATTACGCATAAACAAATAAATAACTAATATATCTTTATTGTGGAAGCTCCACACAGGGACACGCCAACTGCTGAACACCAAGCCTAGTACTCATCGCGATAGCTCTCATTCCAACCTTCATCTGTTACCCATCTGGGATTTTCCAAAATTGAAAGTAAAGCAAGCGTAAGTACACAACCGTACTCAACAAGCATAAATGGGTTAATGAGGCTCAAATAAGCTGACACTGTTTGACTGCATTTAGCTTTTATAAGTTAATCATATTGAGGCATAGCATCAAGATAGTGCGAATTCTCATATACTCATGATCAAGATAACCTTAACAAGTGTGTAGCAATAACGACATTAAGATGAACACATTAACAATTTAAGAACCATTATCTTTAATGTAAATATGTCAAGGCCGTCCTAACCGAAGGGCCCGGACAATATATTGATTTAAACTCTGATCAGAGGTGTACACTTTCACTATAAGTCATGTTTTGCAACCGAGTAAATTTATAACTTCTAAACTACTACAAAAGATATAAAGCCTCCTATAGGTTCTCCTAACCAATCAGAGATGTGGAAAACATTGTGTGTAGGAACCCCTCTTCCAATATGGAACAATCCTTCCCGGCTATACTCATAAGGACAGAGGCTGTCCTATACCCCAACTTTTAGATCACTAATCAGCTAGAAAAGGGCCTACAAGTGACTAGAGCCAGAGCCATATAGCCCTCGCAGTTGTACGGATTATCCATGATAAATTACTTATAGACAAGAGTTCATGTTTGTTAAAAGTCATCGTTTTCATTGATAGCATAACACACATCAAGTTATAAGATCATGACCATTAAAACACTAGCATCATAACTACCTAATGCAACCCAAAAGGTTCAAGGATTCCGGATATCAAAGCTACTTATAATCTCTAGGTCATCAAACGGACACATGCATATGAATTGTTATTTATAGTGAATAGGAAACAAGGAAGATCCGTGTTATACTTGTCTTGATTAACAAAGTCCTGTTGATCCTGCTGATCCTCAAAGTAGCCTTGCTTAACAAAATCCTCACCGTCTGAACTCGACATTAACAATCAACACCAGACAATCCAATCGAGCATACATACACGAAGCAAACAAAGAGTTATTAGAAGAATAGTACAACTATCTCATCAAAACAGAATAAAAAGTTTATAAAACTATTCTACACGCTGCTACGATCACACAGATGTCAAGTTCAACGAAAATAGAGTTATAACGACGAAAGTTATGAATTTTCAAAGATTTCTTATAGACAAATAAATACATTAAATATAGACTAAAACTATAAAGTTTCCAAAATACTTTAACAGTAGCACTACTGCATAGATTATGAATTTATGAATCTAATGGAATTTGAACGGACCCAATCAGAGTTAAAACGTGAAAGATATAAGCTTTTAAAGATAATGGCAAAACTGTAAATAGATAAAAATGTATTCTCAAAACCTGTTAAGCGAAAATTACGCTTTCCAATGGACAAAGTGTATTTTGGATCTGTTAAACAGAAAATACGCTTCCCAGTGAAGAAAACGTATTCTATCAAAAGCACCAAGGGCTCTTAACAAAATAGTCAGAAACCCAGGGTGTTTCCTGCAAAAGTGCCATGCGAAGGAGTACGGTGTATTTCTGACCGTCCGTTTCAAGATGGACGGCTCGGATCAACTGGAGCGATGATCTCGCCGGAGAAGACGACCAACGCGGCGGTTGGCCATGGCCGGTAGCGAGGATCTCACCGAAAAACACGAAACCGGACCTACAAGCCTCGGTTTGACTCAAGACTTGGACCAATCGACTCAGGGGCTCTGTGCGACCTCATCTAGCACGAAGATCATAGTTCGAGTGGACCAATGACGGCCTGTGGCTGGCAACGGCGGAACAGAGCTCGCCAGCGTTCACAAGCCGAAGGCTACGGACCCCTAAACCTCTTGGGATCGATGCCAAACGATGCAGGGGCTCAAGATAACCTCACCTACGGCAAAGATGAAGCTCAGGGTGAACGGAGGCAGGCCAATTGCAGTCAAAGGCGGCGAACTGCGCATGGCAATCAACACCGAATGAGCACGATAGATCGAAATTATTGGCTCCAATATGAGCACGGGTTCGAGGAAAAGCTCTAGAGCCAACTTACGACAATAAATATCTTACGATCGTGGCAAATTTTGAGCTCCGGTGGATGGCGGCGATGGTGGCTAGGGTTTGGCGGCTGCTGCGTGAAACAAAGGCGAGGGCAGCGCGGGCGTTAGGGTTCGGGTGGAGATTGCGGCGCGCGGTTTAAAGGCTTATATAGCCTGGGTCAAGGAGGGCGACCGGGCGTGGATGACGTGGGTCGGGATCGAGTCGAACTCGGTTCTCGGGATTGAGTCCAGTCGGAGGTGGACAAAGACGACGCGGTCCCCACCTGTCAGCGACACAGCGCAGGAGGCGGACGTGGGCGCGCGGTGTGGCTTGATGGGCCGGCGGCCTGGCAGCCCAAGAAGGAGAAAGGGAGGAGCAGGCCACGCGGCAGCGTTGCCGGGCCGAGCGGAACGGGCCAGCACGGAGGGAAAGGAGTAGGCCGCGCTTGGGCTGTTTGGCCGGCCGGGCCGAAAGCAGGAAAAAGTAAAGGAGGGAAAAAGAAATGCTTTTCTTTTATTCAAACCTTTTTTCAAATACAAATTCAAATGAATTTTGAATTTCAATTCAAATTCAAACACCACACAAGAAAAAATATACACCAACACGAATGCTCAAGCAAGTTTCTACCATGATATAACTTTATTTTTATGAAAACTTTTATTTTGCCAAAATTAATTGCTCACCAAAAATCATTTTGTCTCATTTTTTTTAAACATGAAAAATTGGGATATTACATATATCAATAGAAAAAAAGGATTTTGTTGGCACGCAAATGGGCTCTTTGTTTTACTAGTATTTTATTATATCTATATATCTATATAATGGCAGTGGTGGGTAATTTCTTTAAAAATTAAATTAGATCTAATGGTTATAGATTGCTCTAATGAATGGTTTGATGGCTAGATATTTTTGATTAACGTGAGAATTTCTGGTATTTATCTTTTTTCTAACGCATTTGGTGAGAATTAATGTAGAGACTCCGTTGAGACCTCCAATTAGTAATAGTAAGATTTGAACGGTTTTGCCCTTCTGAGAGTTTATTTCCTTGCAGTGTTTATTTTACAGCCTGTGATGTAAATGCACCCAATTGCTGAAAAGTCAGTGATTATTGAAAACACAATCACCATATTTTGGCGGAGGTTGCATTGCATGCTTTTACTTAATGCATTGTTTTAATATGTGAAGATTGTAATAGTGGATAATTCTAAGAAAGAAAAATATGTATGCAAGAATGTTCATTTTTTTGGGCTAATTGTAGAAGCATACTGAGTCGTATTTATCAATCATTAGAACAAGTTCAAGGTTATATGTAAACAGTAGGAACAATTTGATGGGAGCTTGCTTACCATCTGCTTTAGTGGAAAGTAATAGCTGCTTTTCTGCCCTTGTTTGTAATATATAAATTCAGTAAAAATTTCTCAAGAACTCTGTTTATGTATATGTGAAACTTTTAGGACATAAACCTGATCAGTAAAACAAAGAACGCGGATCATGTTGTACTTTGTTACGTATATTCATGTGGTAATAAATAGACAATATAAAATTTGACAAAAGAATAGAATACATTGATATTGGGCCATGGGATTGCTGTTGTGTTCACACGATCTCCGTCTTTGGCCTTTAATATGCTAGGAAACTCCACACTTTTGGGCTAGTCTTATGAAAGTCAAACAAGATATTCTATGTTTTGGATCCTTCACAATCACAGATAGACCACAACTGAGATTCTGGGTGGACAAGTGGTTAGGAAAGTGCCTTTGAGTGAACAATATCCTTGCTTATACAACATTGCTAGACACAAGCAATACACTGTAGCTGAGGTCTTTAGTCCGTCTCGTTTAAACATTTCATGGAGATACGATCTAATTGGGCCTCAATTAGAATCCTAGAATGAGCTTCTTCCTCGCATTGCTAATATCATGTTAACACAAGAGCAAGATGAGTTTTGCTAGAAATTGGACCCAAAGGGCCAGTTCTCGGTTAAATCACATTATTTGGCTTTGATTCACCTAGAATGTTCTCAACTTAAACAAGATCATTTGTAAGATAAAGGCCCACTGAAGATAAAGAATTTTCTCTCATACCTTCGAAGGGGAGTGATTTATGCAATTGGCAAGACAGTGAAATGTGTTGCTTTTTCCACAAAAAGAGACAATTAAGCACCCTTTCTTTGAATATCACTTTGCACATGTTGGAGCTTCATACATGTTTCTTTAAACCTTCCTCAGCCATGTAGTTATGTTTGGGAGTTATCTTCATGGGTTTAGGAGGGATTTAAAATCTTTACTTCTGCTAGGGGTGGCAGCTACTTGTTAGCCGCTTTGGTTATGCAGAAATCATTTATTATTTAAAAATGTTTTCTCCCTCATACTCGAAAAGAAAGTCATTTTAGACAATGGCGGTCTCTAAAGCATAACTTTGACTTCTTATTTTATAAAAAAATTTATCAAAAAGTGATATATGTATATTTTTATCAAAGTATTTTTTAAGACAAATATATTCATATGGTTTTCACATTTTCAAACTCAACAACTGAAAAGTTATTCATGATTTATATTTCTAAGGTTTGACCAAAGCCTTGTCCAAGACAACTTTCTTTTCAAGTATGGAGGGAGTATTCTCCTATACATGTGGTACATGCATTTATCCATTGGCTCCACTCACAGGTAATCTTTCGGAAGGTCTCTGCGCAAGCTTTTGTTGTGGCGGCAACACTTGACGCAAGTAGTCACGGTGTTTTTCTCTCAGGGACATGGGTGGCGATCCAGGATTGATTGTCATTATTGTGCCAGGCTTCCCATTGATTTTTGTTTTTGCTCAGGCCATGTGTGCTTTTCACAGAAGCTGAGAGTGAGATCACAATTCTTATATCTACTCGATGTAAAGATTGTGATTTAATAAAATCCTCCACACTTTCGTCATAGGTGACAATATAACATGGCTATAGCCGAGAGTGGAATCCCTTTTTTGCATGGGATGAGAAGCAATAAAAGCAGAAAAACTATTTAGATGATGTCATTGGTGAGAGTAGGCATCATTTTCGTCGAAGTGCCTAGAATCATTTCAAAAATAACGTTAGGTTGGTGGAAATGGGTGCATACGTTTGATTGTCATTTTTGATGAAGTACCTTTGATTGTAATTGATGATAGAAGCTTTCGCTACACAAATAATATGTCGACACGTCACATGTCACTCAATGCTATAATGTGGTACCCATTGAACATGACCACGTGATCCAGATAATGGATCGACAGTCCATGGTTTTGATCATGCCCTAGAAGAAAAAAGTCGTTGGCACCCTAACCAGGAATGCAGTAAATGTACGTTTCTTTTTATCTATCGATTGAAAATCAAAATCTAACGGTTGATCTAGAGATCCGCTCCAGATGCTGTATTGCCATGTGCAAGTGGAACCAGCAAAGTGCAGAGATGAAAAGCCCTACAAATTAAAGGGCAAGCTATGTAGCAGTGCAACAGCTACTAAGAAAGGGACGGCGATCAGGTGACAGAGGTCAAAAGGCGACCCTTTTTTTGGTTCCTTCCCACGACCATCGCGAGTGTGCTTGAGTAGTGCGTGTGCTTTCAGCCGACGGCTGCTGTAGAGCCGCTGCAGCAAATATCTTAAGCAGGGGAATATTCGCACAGCCATGTCAAGTCCTCAGGATCAGGCTTCTTCATTCATTCATTCATGCATGCTGTATATATAGAAACAATATAATTTGAACCAGTACTATAAGGGTACCTTCAATAGGCCGAGCTAGTTACTAGCTCTAATACAATTTCTCTAATTATGTTAATTTTAGCAGATAGCACATAATATGGATAGACCCACATGACACTCACGAAATCTTCGAATGTGTGTATGAGCTAAACTCTTGATCAAGAGATAGCTTTCCTCCCTGTTTTATTAAAATACAAAATAATATGAATGAACTATTTAAGAAACGGCGCCTTTAATTTTATGTATATACATATATAGCTAAATGTTGGAACGCATGCACTGAATGAATCTGGACGCTACAATCATAAAAGTGCTAGGCAACGCATGTTTGACCTTCCCAAGATCCCATCAGTACAAATATTTTTTCTGGTTTTATAAAAAGTGTATATATATGCATATATTTCCATTTTCACAACTTGCTTAGAAGATTTGTACTTGTAGCACTAAGTGTCTCATGATGGCGCATATTTCAGTTCCTGGCAATGTGCGATTGACAGTTACTGTCCCTTTGAGAATTAGAGGTTCTTCACTGCCAGGGGACTTCTTTTTACGTACATCCCAAAGGAAACTTCTGTTTACACCTGACAGTGGCCTTTCCATGTGCTAAATATGTTGTATTTGCTAAGTTAGTGCCCAGTGTTGCTGCAAAGTTCCTGCAAATCACATTGATGCACGCATGGTCGTCACAGAGAAACATCTCGTTGGTTGATGTAACAGATAATGTCATTAGGCACTCAGTCCTGGGATAAATTAAAATAACAGCCGTAAAAGTCCATCGAGCAGCCCAATTGTAACACACATTTTAAATGTCAATTAACATCTTACTAGTTCATCAACCCGTGCTCTCGCACGGGTTAGAATATTATGAGAGACTAACTATATTAAATGTCTTTCATCTTCACTAATATTCTAAATAATAGGTACTTTTTATCGAAGTCACAATTTTTTTCTTTATTTAGCATTCTTCCTCTACGTATCTCCAATATATATCTACTTGAAACATTTGCTAAACTACAATAGTTTTAGCAAAAATATGCAGTTTGACAACTTTATCCTAAATTTGGACTTTTCCCCCAAAAATTTAAGCATATTAATTGCTTAGATACAATGGCTATTGTTTTGAATGGTGATCGTAGTGTACCAATTTGATGGAAAGTTGTTTTAGATTGTAGTAAAAGTTTTATGATATATCTTTTTCATTTGTAGCAGCTTTGTGAGTAATAATTTTTATGATTAATCTTTTTCTAGCACCATATGTATTTAGCTGAAACATAGATAAAGTATATAAACCCTTATTTCATCTCTTTATTTGATATATCATGAAAATCTGTATTTTAACAATTTTCAGCTTGTTGTATCAATGATTCAACATTTTCATGTTTTACATTAGTAAAAGAATACATTTAGTTCGTACAATGGCATATAATGCCACTCAAGATGTTAAATACTGATATTGATATAAATAATGTCCCAACCTAAATGTTTAAATTGTTTTCTAGAAAATAAAAATATATTATTAACATTATTATCGTAACTTTAAGTGAACAGTGTCATTAACATATATGTAGGTTGCTAAGGATATTTTACCATGCTCCATAAGCCTCTAGAATAAATATTTATACTAATGTAAGTTTTAACAATTAAATGTTCAATTATTTTTCAATAGCTTATATTAGTATCCACATGTACATTTCAAAGTTTTTGTTAATCCAATAACATTATTATTAATGGGAACAAATAATTTATACCTGATGGTCAAGATGAAAACACCAAAACTTATTTACACGAAGTAATCAAAGGACACTAAAATTAAAATGAAAAATAGACCTAATGGTGAATATGGATTATACAAATTCAATGGGATACAGCAAGACTGTCATACCTTTAGTGTGCATCTAGTACCACGGGTGTCGGCATTGATGTTGGTGTCATAGACACCAGACGTTGTGGCACTGGCCATGTGCCGCCTTTGAGTTTCCTTGCCACCCTTCTCCTTTGTTGACATCGATCACACCATAGATCACATCTGGTCATGGTAATTGATGGCGAGGCCATTGACGAACACCCGCTCATGTTTGTCCTTTTGCCCCACAACTAAACACATGGGGAACTGGGTGGCCCATCCGGTCCATGGTAATCCTCGCAACCAAACACACTTGGCTCTCATTTAATTGATCGTACGTAAAGACACAATATATTCAATAATATGCACCCCTAAAAAACATGAGAAAATAAAACTCTGTGCTACATCACAGGGCTCAAGAGTCAAGAGGACCCACTTCTTTGGCGAAACTTCGACCACCAGATGAAATCTAATAAATAAAACCCATAAACAACGTGGATAGATGTAAATTAAACAACCTTTCATGCAGAGGTACAAAGTCGATGTAGATCCAACACCATTGCTGCTTAAATATGCCCACTTATTTCAATACCAGCTCTAAAATAGAGAGGTCCTCACCCAATTTTTGGGAATATCATGCTCAATGGTTAAGGCCATATCAACAGTTTGGAATACGATATAAACTCAGAACAGATATAAATAAAGTCAATTTTAGTCAAAACTTAGAACAGAAAGGAACAGGGGCAAGCCGGACTGTCAACTGGGGCCTTACCCCGAAGCAATTGGCCTCCAGTACTGGCACCATATCGTCATCGTCCCACGTCCGCCCTTCAGCGCCGGCAGCTAGCGTTGCCTTGCAAATACACATCAACGTAGATGGGGTGAAAGATGTGGATGCAGGTGCGTAGCATCCAGATCCTATCTCCGTCTTCACTCGGGCCACTGCAGGAGCCAGAAAAAAATTTAGGACGGGCTGAACAAAAATCTACGACGACTTAACTCTACTAATCTATATATTTATGCATAAAAATTTAAGGTGGGGCTTGGAGGCCTCCACATAGTTACCATGGGTAGGCAGAGCTGAAGCCCTGCTTGCCCTGCCGTTGGCTTCGTCGCTGACTGCAGAGGACAACTTTGGCAAAGGCGCCTGCAAGAAACACGAAGAAAAACATGCAGCACCCTTTAGATAAATTTTATTTGACTTGGCTAATACTTTGGGGCTTAGTGAAAAGTATTGGACTTTTTCTTCTTTTTATCGATAAAATAACGACAAAGATGGGTAATCTTCTATAAAATTAAATAGATCTAAGTGTAAAAAAGGAGAGAGCATACATATTTGATGGCTAGATGTTTCTAATTAACATGAGATTTTTAACATTGATCTTTTTGAACTCGTTACAATTAAAAAAAACTCTAAAATATCATTGCCAAAAGAAAATTCTGGTCACATGGGATAAAATATTGAACAGCTGTTGATTAATTAACCTTCAAGCTTGGTTAATATATTAATAAAATATTAGTTAAAGCTTGGTTAATATATTTATAAAATATTAGCGATAGCCTACAATATCATTTTCAAAACAATTTTGGCTCATTAGTAATAAAATATCTAAAAGATAAAAAACAATTGATATGAGGGTGGTAGGGACGTTGCGTTGCTCGTCAAGGGAACGTGATGCTCATGCTTGATGTCAGTACGGTGAAGCAGCTGGCAGATACACAAACATCAAAAGCCCCGGTTCGAGTAAAATACTCTGGATCAGCAACAAAGTTCACGGACACAGCGCTAAGATTTGAGTCCCATATCAATAAACAAATAATTGCAACAAATACAAATTCCCTATCACAGGTGTGCCATGTGAGGTTGGGTGCAGAAAGCCGGAAAAGTTCAGAAAGAATAAGAACGACTTTGGGTGTAAAATTGCGATCGGACAGAACTATTTTGGATGTAAGAGTGGGATCGGAGATCTTTCTACCCATGGACCATCGAGAGATGAAGGGACTGGTTGCTTCCGCCAGGAGGCAGGGGTGGACGCCATTGCCATCTCTGTGAGGGAGAGCTCGCCGCCGGTCATGAGGAGCACGAAGCAGGGCCACCGCCGGTCCTGGGGGAGTGGACTGCCGCAAGATCCAACGAATTTTGTGCCTATATCAACAGAAAAAAAGGATTTTGTTGGCACGCAAATGGGCTCTTTGTTTTACTAGAATTTTATTATATCTATATATCTATATAATGGTAGTGGTGGGTAATTTTTTAAAAAATTAAATTAGATCTAACGGTTATTGATTGCTCTAATGAATGGTTTGATGGCTAGATATTTTTAATTAACGTGAGAATTTCTGACATTTATCTTTTTTCTAACGCATCTGGTGAGAATTAATGTGAAGACTCCAATTAGTAATAGTAAGATATCTCAGTGTATATGTCTTACGAATTAACGATTCAAGTGTACTAATAACGTGTTATATCTTCCACGGCTAGTTGAAAACAAGATACTTTATATCTTTTGGTCACTGCTTCGTAAGCTTCAATTTGTGATCTTGGTTCCGACGAATCAGTCTACAACTTTGCTTGCAGAAGGAGCAGAAAAATTGCTTGTGATGAATGCTTTCATCTTTTGACCGCACTTTGGAGCCATCAGCACCGTTGAGGCCTGCAGCCATTAGGAGGGCTCGAGGCAATTAGCACCACTAAGGTTGGGGCGGCCAAATTTCCGGCAACTAGACACAGTGGCATATGCATGTGTTAAATATGTCGTATTTTGATACGTTAGTGCTCAGTCTTGTTGGAAATTCCTGCAAATCACATTGATGCACGTATGGCCATCACAGAGAAAATCTCGTTGGTACAATGATGTTATTAGAATTTATATGGTGTAGTTCCCTAAGCCGATAAGTAGAAATTCTAATAAATTTTAAAGGCCTAATACTTATGTTCTCTAATGGGCTTTAATATTTAAGCCTATGTGTAGAGGTGCAATATGCAACATCAATTAGTACCGTGCTTCTATTTGATGTGGAGGCAGGAGGTTCCGCTCTTCATATATATGCATCAATCTCTCCAACGAAAGGTACACCATAACTACTACATAGGGAGCTTCTAGGTTTGCAAAACTCTAAGGTAGTCAATTACTTTTTACACCTCTCACCGTTGCGCTGCGTGATAGCTTCTCCATCCTAAGCGCCAGCATGCATCGATGATCTGGAGATCAGGTCTTCGAAACCCTTGTCATTGCGATCCTGCACTAGGAGAGTTCGAATAAAGCTTTTTGGAAGTGCTCTTCATGCGAATGCTCTCAATCTCCACAACGGGGCCGTCTTCCACACGGCAGTGTTGCATACTATCGTGTCCGTCGCGAGCTGCTTCGAGCTCTTCCTCCACCACTCATCGACAACTTCTGAAGGACTCAATGGTGCTGGAGTTGGGTACCTCAGGCAATTGACTTAATGAATCAAGTTGAGAGTTGAGATAGCGAAGAAGATGTGCATTGTAGCAACAGGTAGGGAGGGCAAGACCACGTTAGTATTCGAGTTGCAGCAGCTCAAGTGTTTGACATCATGAATCAAGTTGCATTGAGACAGTGAAGATATACGTTGAAGCAGCAAGTAGGGAGGGCAAGGCCACAATATGGTGCTGGAGTTGCAGCAGCTCAAAAGTTTGACTTCATGAATTGAGAGTGAAGAATATGAACATTGAAACAGCAAGTATGGAGAAGATGCCGGTGCCACGGAGTGGGTATCTAACAATAGCGACGGAGTGGGTATCTAACAATCCCTGTTCATGGTGCTAATCAAGGATCGGACGGCATGGTGCCACAGAGTGGGTATCTAACAATAGCGACTTCATAGGTGATGTCAGACGAGGGCAGCGCCACAGCCGAGGGCGTCCCAACAACAGGGATGATGCCGGTGGAGGACAGACGAGGGCGGCACCCTAGATCGAGACCTTGATGATGGCGGTGGTGGGAATTTGACAAGGTAGACGCCACACAAGCAGGAGAGTGGCGCGGTCAGCCCAGATATATGTTAGGAAATAAAATAATCATCTCCATGTGTGATTTTTATTTTCCAGCTAGAACAGCATAAATCAATTGTATTATTTTCATTGGTATCGGTCTTCCAAGCAGTGACTTAGAGTTACATCTGAAACTTTTGTGTGGACTAGAGTATTTTACAAAGTAGTACCGAACTTTCAAACAGGGCCCTCACTGCTGTCCAAATTCGTGAGGCCTTGTTTCGTGCCTCATGCACGACTCCCATCAGGTGTGAGAGCTCGCGTGCTTTGTGAAGAGCAAAGAAAGACTGGTGAGCTAGGCAACTCCGCCCAGCCGTTCTTTGGCCCTCCTAATGCACTAGCAACTCCGCCCAAGCTGCTAGCTGTCCTCTGGCAATAAGCAGCCGCATGCGTCTCCCTTTGTTACGCTTTATTGCTTCATCTATACATATAAAACCGATATTTTTGTTCAAACAGTATAAACCCGGGAAAAGTTATGAGTTTTGAAGACACTGAAAATATCTGTAAGTTATGTGTTCCTCAAGACATTGAAAATTATGGAAACCGAACTAATAACACCGAAAGTTATGTGTTCTTCCTGCTCTAGTCCGTTTCAGGTCGTTTACCACTGCCTTGGTGGTTTATAATCTGCGCTACAAGGACTCTCTCATAGATGTGTCATGTAATTCTCTCCCTTTTAATGAAACACGTGCTATAAAAAAAAAGAAAAATTATGTAAACAAGGCAACAAGCACGGCCAATGACGTGTGCTAGTAACAGATCCACACAGCTAGCCGATCCTACTTGTAGCACGTAAATGCGGTTTTATGATACATGCAGGAGATAAGTGCATCTGAGGTTACCTTGGTAAAATGTGTACGTAAACAACAGTATCATAAAACAAAAGGACACGCATGTTGCATGCCACTATATGGTTATTTTGTTTCCTAGCTTAGTCAATCTCCTGGCTGTTAGTGATCACTAATCAGGACCAATGATTGACTACGCTATTGGTTTCCAGGAGTCACACACCATAATAAGTCATGTGCGCCTTTCCGGCTATATAAACCCCTCCAAGGGCCCTACTACCATAAAGCTTTCAGGCAAGCAACTCGAGTAGTAGTTGTGTCACCTCGTCTCTAGCTCTTCCCATTGAGAAGAGGGATCAATCAGGGCTCAAAAGCAAACTCGACATAAAAATCGATCCCCTTCCTCAAGCTAGCCTACTGATCTAAATACAAACTCCTAATCCTCCTCTCATATACCAAAGCAAAGATCTTCAAATGGCTGGCTTGTCTCTACAGCATCCATTGGCCTTCGCCTTCGGCCTCCTCGGTATATTGTCTCACGAGACCCGACTCGATTTCGTCAGTTTATTTTACTTTATTGTTCCTCTTTTCCTTGTAACCGTTCTTCTCTGGAAAATGACCACCTATCTATCCACGTAGACAAGGGTTGCAGTAAGGGTTATACCCACCCTACCTACGTACGTAGACATGGGTTGGAACAAGGGTTATACCCACCCTATCTACGTACACAGGGTTGCAACCAGGGTTATACCCAAACACATGTGCTTGCCAAAATATGGTTTCTCTTGGTACAGCATCATAATCGTTCCCATTTAATCCCCCTCCATGTAGAGGCAAGCTAGATAGCTATTCCCATTATTGCTAGCTTGTCCTACCAACAAGATATATACAAGAAGAATGAATTCGTCATGGGGTTGGAATTGAAGGAGATATAGATATTTTTAGAGAAAGGTAAGGAGATATGGTGCCTGTCCATTTAGGGCAGAAAGTGAAAAATAAAATAAAATTAATGGGGGTCTGGCTCCATCTATCCAATATCTTTGCCTGCCGCTGCCTCCGGTGTGGCGCGATATCACAAAGCGCGCCCCGGTCACTATCGAAATCAAAGGATGTATATAGCTGCAACTGCAATGTACTTCCATGTGTACTAAGAAATCGTTTTCTGATGCCTCATTTTTGTTGTTTGTGTTTGCAGGCAACATCATCTCCTTCATGACCTACCTGGCCCCACTGTAAGTCTGTCTCCCTCTGTCTAGCTGTCTCTCTGCCGGAGCTGCGTGCTGTTCTGACCGTGTGCTACAGGCCGACGTTCTACCGGATCTACAAGAACAAGTCGACGGAGGGCTTCCAGTCGGTGCCGTACGTGGTGGCTCTCTTCAGTGCGATGCTGTGGATCTACTACGCGCTGCTCAAGTCCGACGAGTACCTGCTCATCACCAGCAACTCCGCCGGCTGCGTCATCGAGACCCTCTACATCGCCATGTACCTCGTCTACGCGCCAAAGAAGGCAAAGCTGTTCACGGCCAAGATCCTGCTCCTCCTGAACCTGGGCGTGTTCGGGCTCATCCTCCTCCTCACGCTGCTGCTCTCCGCCGGACAGCACCGCATCGTCGTCCTCGGCTGGGTCTGCGTCGCCTTCTCCGTCAGCGTCTTCGTCGCGCCACTCAGCATCATCGTGCGTCAATGTGCATCGTCGTATCAATCCTCCTACAATGCATGCTGCGTACGTACTTGGCTTACAATTCTTTTTCGTATATATATATGGCTGCTGCAGCGCCAGGTGGTGCGCACAAGGAGCGTGGAGTTCATGCCCTTGTCCCTCTCCCTCTCCCTCACCGTCAGCGCCGTCGTCTGGTTCCTCTATGGCCTGCTCATCAAGGACAAATACGTAGCCGTAAGTAACCTCCTGTCCTGTCCTCCTCCGGTCCATAGCAGCTTAAAATAAAGCTGCAGCTCTTTCAAGTTTCAAGCAAGCCGCTGCCGACCGTCCTAGCTTCTTTTCCAAGGGAACTAACAGAGATCACCACGGACAATTTTTTTGTTTGTTCCACTTCCATCAGCTGCCAAACGTGCTCGGCTTCACCTTCGGTGTGGTCCAGATGGGCCTGTACGCGCTCTACCGAAACGCGACGTCCAAGGAGGTGGCCGATGACGCCAAGGAGGCGGCATCGGTGGACGGCACCTTCAAGGTGCCCGGCGAGCATGTGGTGACCATTGCCAATCTGTCCGCCGCACCTGCCGTGGCAGAGCTTATCGAGGCCCGCGATGCGCACCCTGATGCGGCCTTGGCCCCGCAACCCCCGGAGGAGGCGGTTGCTATGCCGGCGGAGAACGGCACGGCAGCGGCGGCACCGCCGAACGTGGGACGCAACGCTGACCAAGTCTGGATTCCTCACTCAGAACATGCCTATATATGTGTATCTGAGTAGGTCGTAAATTAAGGCCGCACGCCAAGTGCATGCGCAAGCCGTGCGTGCCTGCAAAGTAGTGCCACACGCACAAATGATTGAGCTGCTATTTCATTTCGTTCCATGCCCATTGCGTGTATTGATTTTAGCTTGTTATTATTGTAGTTCTTGCCTCCGGATTATTAGACCTTCCATGTAATGACAATATATACAAATGGTCTTATTAAAGCTAAAATTCCTTTTCATATCATATCAAAGTGCTTTGTCTGTTATTTGGAGTTTTATTATGTTTCGCACGTACGCGTATGTTTCATTTCTTTTAACGTATGCCTGAGCATGAAAGATCTTGCAGGATTTAATAGCACGTGTGTGGACCTCCGCTTTCATGATGAGGCACAATTAACATCCCTCTTCTGCCTTTTGTGCATTTCTTCCGGGCCAAAACTGCAAACAAGCAGGTTTTCTTGTCGGCCAAAACTCCAAACAAGCAGGTTTTCTAGTCTACTAGTACTACCACTACCCTTCACAAGTTGGGCCCCTTTTCTAACCGAACACTCCTTTAATCTCAAGTTTGACCAAATTTATACGATAAGATAATAATATTTAGGACGTCAACTAAGTACCATTAGATTTTTCATTAATTATATTTTATAGTACACCTATTTGATGTCATAATTATTAGTATTTTTCTCTATAATTTTGATCAAACTTAAAATGCTTTGACTCTCCAACGTTTTTAGAATGACTTATAATTTAAAATGTAGGGAGTATCTTGTTTTCAAGGAGCCGTGGAAGATAATAACCTGTTATCAGTACACTTGCATCGTTCATTCGTAAGACTGATACACTGAGATATAAGATGTTAATTGACATTTAAAATGTGTGTTAGAATTGGGCTGCTCGATCGACTTTTATGGCTGTTATTTTAATTTATCCCAAGACTGAGTGCCTAATGACAGTAGCAGTTACATCAACTGACGAGATTTTTCTCTGTGACGACCATGCGTGCATCAATGTAATTTGCAGGAACTTTGCAGCAACAGTGAGCACTAACGTAGAAAAATATAACATATTTAGCACATGAAAATGCCACTGTCAGGTGTAAACAGAAGTTTCCTTTGGGATGTATGTAAAAATGCAGCGGATCAGGTGAAAACCACAACCTTCATAAAAACTCATACAAACCATAGCAAAAAAGGTGTCTAAAATCACCAAAAAATCACATATGTAGATGAAATGATGATACATAACCTTGCAAAATATTTTATCCAAACTCGACTTCGTTTATGAGATATAAAAATAAAAAATTTCAAGCTAAAAGTTGTCCAGATGATTTGTTAGAAATTTATTATTTTTATATCTCACAAATGAAGTCGAGTTTGAACAAGATATTTTACAAGGTTTTGTATCATTATATCATCTACTTGCGTGATCTTTTTGGTGAAGTGAGACAACTTTTTTTCTGTGATTTGCATGGGTTTTCATGAATGTTGTGGTTTCCACCTGATCCGCTGCTAGGTAAAAAGTAGTCCCCTAAGAGTGAAGAACCTCTAATTCTCGAAGGGACAGTATCTGTCAATCGCACATTGCCAGGAACTGAAATATGCGCCATCCTGAGACACTTAGTGCTACAAGTACAAATCTTCTAAGCAAGTTGCCAAAATGAAATATATATGCATATATATACACTTTTTACAAAACCAGAAAAATAATTGTACTGATGGGATTTTGGGAAGGTCAAACATGCCTTGTCTAGCACTTTTATGATTGTAGCGTCCAGATTCACTGCATGCATTCCAAACATTCAGCCATATATGTATATACATAGAATTAAAGGCGCTGTTTCTTGAATAGTTCAATTTGGTGAAGTCATCTCCCGTTCTTAGGGCAGCTTCAATGTTGCCTTATGGGCTAGCTCTAAGTATATTATTTTATACTTCAATAAAATAGAGAGGAAAGCTATATCAAGAGTTTGGCTCATACACATTCAAAGATTATGTGTGAGTGTCACGTTGGGTCTATCTATATTATGTGCTATATGTTGAAGTTAACACCATTGGGGAAGTTATCTTAGAGCCAGTAACTAGCTCGTCCTACTGAAGGTACCTTTATAGTACTGGTCCAAAAATTATATTGGTTTAGCAGCAACATGTCCTGCAGGCTGAAATTATATTTCCTCCTCTGCTCAAGATATTCGTTGCAGCAGCGGCGTAGCTGCCCTGCAGGCTCTCCGGCCAGCTGCCATCGGCTGAAAGCACATGCACTACTCAAACACACTCGCGATGGTCGTGGGAAGGAGCCAAAAAAGGGTCGCCGTTTGACCTTCTCTGTCACCCGATCGCCGTCCCTTTCTTAGTGCTGCTGCACTGCTGCATAGCTTGCCCGGCCAGTTGCCCTTTAATTTGTACGGCTTTTGCATCTCTGCACTTTGCTGGTTGCACCTAGCAATACAGCTACTGGAGCGGATCTCTCAACCGATTTTTGATGTTTCAATCAATAAAGTTAAACCGTCGAGATCAAATAAAAAGAAACGTACCTATTACTGTTATCCTTGTTAGGGTGCCAACGACATTTTTCTTCTTGGGCATGCTCAAAATCATGGACAGTCGATCCATTGTCAGGATCGCGTGGTCATGATCAATGAAATCATGTGTACCACATTATAGCATCGAGTGAAATGTAACGTGTCTACATATTATTTGTGTAGCATAAGCTTCTATCATCAGTCAAAATCAAAGGTATGCACCCATTTCCATCAACCTAACGTAATTTTTTGAAATGATTCTAGGCGCTTCATCGAAAGTGATGCCTACTCTCACCTATGACATCTGGAGGATAACCTATATGTCCGGAGCCAATGGATAACAAAATGTACCTCCTGCGAGGGAGAATAAACATGTTTTTTAAATATAAAACAATTTCTGCATAACCAAAGTGACCAACAAGTAGTTGCCGCACCAGCAGAAGTAAAGGTATTAAATCCATCCTAAACCGATGATGCCAACTTGCGAACATATGAGAAATACTACGTGGTTGAGGAAGGTTTAAAGCAACATGTATGCAATTCCAAATCGCACATGCAAAGCAATATTCAAAGTAAAGGTGTTTAATTGTCTCATTTTTGTGGCAAAAGCAAAACATTTCACTGCTTTGCCAATTAAGTTTGGCTAAGTTATATTTTGTTAGAATCACTGCTTTTGAAGGTACCAGACAAAAATCTTTATCTTTAGCGGGGCCATTATCTTCCAACTGAGAACTTGTTAATCTTTAAAATAATTTCTAGAAAACCCATCATCATTTACAACATCAAATTAGTATAATTAGATATACCATAGAATATATTTCTGTAATGTGCTCATTTTTGTCAGAGATGTTGTTACTCTTTTCTATAAAATTAGTGAAACATAAAATGGTTTGATTTGCACGGATTGCGATAATTGATTTATTTGGGGGACTAAGGGAGTATCTAAATAAGTGTACATTCAAAAAAGGGTGCATCTTTATTTATGTCCAATTATCTTAGGTTTAACTAAGTTATATGGATAATTATTAACATTTATGAAGTGAAATATATTTACAGTAAATTCATTTCTTCATAGGTTAGATCTAATGACAATGAAATCGTCATAAATGATGATACTCTTTGTAGATAATGAAAAGCTTAAATTTGAGATTGGTAGCCTTCACACAGAACTAGAGGTGCATTAATCAGTTTATGGATGGAGAGAGTAATTAATAGCTAACCTGATCTTGGGGCCATTTTGTTACTAAATTTGATTATGTCGGCTAGATCGTAGTTTTGCTGATCTCTTTTGGTACTTTCATAATAAGCTGGTGTTCCATGCAAGAATGCTTAAATTGTACTACAAGACGTCATAGGCACTCTATGAGTAAAGCAGGTGTCCTAGTTATATAGAGTATATGGATATATTAACCTGATTAGGTTGTAGCTATTTCTTGAGCAAGGACCAGGCATCATCATTGCCTAGAGGCCTGACACGGTGTTGGTGCAGCACGGCTTGCATCTGCTGTGGCAGGTGTGCAGATCTTGTGGTGACAAGGATCTGACTTCCTGGTTGTTTCTTGCTTGCTGTTTTAACTGGGACACTAAGCACATCGTTCCATGCTTTCTGGCTCCAGACGTCATCCATCACCAGCAGAAACCTGCCCTTAGTGCATAGGCTGTTGATAAGGATGTTTATTAGAGTGTTCTTGTCTTAGTTCCCCACCATGGTTTCCCCCGGCATGCTTTACTGATGTCCTTAGTAGCTCAGCCTCATCAAACTGCTTGGTGATGCTTAACCATATCTTCGTTTTGAAGTGCTCTTGGATGGTAGCCTCACTGAAGATCTTCTGGGCCAGGGTGGTCTTTCCCATGCCACCCGTGCCAATAATAGACACGATTTTGATGTCATGATTCTTGTCATCTGTGGTTAGCACTTGGACAAGCTCCTTTGTATCCCTCTGTATTTGTTCCCCAACTATGGTTGATTCGTCGACCTGTGAACTTGTTCTAGAGCTGTGTAACTCAGCAACAGTTAGCCTTCGCGGTTCCGGATTGGAACTGATGGCGAATTTGTACTTGTCCACCTCCTTGTGGGTGTCTTCCAGCCGCTTGTTGAGCTCCTTGGTGTGACTTCCTATCTTGTGTGCAAACAAGGGATTTCTCAGGCAGAAGAGCAACGGCTGTAAGCATCCCCAAGCCTTCTCCATGCTACCACATTTTGATTCCTTGTGCTTGTCAGCTTCAAGTTGGCATAGGTCAAGGATGTCAGTGGCATCATACATGGCGTCCTTGAGCTTCCTCACCAATCTCTGCACAATCTGTTCAGTGATGCGCCTCCTCTCATCATCGGCAACACTACCGGAAACGCCGCCTTTGCCGACGGCGAGAAGATTTGCCGACAGCCATAGAATAAGCCGTCGGCAAAGAAGCATTTTGCCGACGGCCGTGCCGTCGGCAAAACCTAGCCGTCGGCAAAGAGTACTTTGCCGAGGGCTGAGCCCTCGGCAAAAAAAACCCTCGGCAAAGAACGTCTTCGCCGATGGCCTAGCCGTCGGCAAAGAAAGCCCGTCGGTAAAGGTTTATCTTTGCCGACGGCCAGGCTGTCGGCTAAGGCTGGCCATCGGCAAAAGTGGCCAGGCCTGACGGCAGCCCACGCCGTCCCGTTTGCCGACGGCCCGGCCGTCAGGCGCTTGGCAAAGGACGGACACGTGGCGGCCTCACGGCTGACCAGGTCCACCGGCTTTGCCGACGGCCACCGGCTGGCCGTCGGCAAAGGATCTTTGCCGAAGGCCAGCACCAGGCCATCGGCAAATAATGTTTTTTTTTGCTTTTTTCTTCCCAATTTTTTCTGGTGCCTTACTACAGTAAATACATCTCAAGTCCAAAAGTTGGGACAACTTTGACTTTTTTTCTATATTTCGTTAGTTTTTTTTGTTTCTTTAAATTTTTCCAACACCTCTAAATCTGAACTGCAGGTACATGAAATAATGGAACTTGGTGGTTCGAAAAATGGTATTCATGATGTTCGGAGTATGTTGAAGCCGTATTCAGTGCCTCGCATGAAATTACGACCAGGTTGGTGTCGTAACATGACGAGTTACGTGCGTGGAAAGTGTTTTTTAATTATATAAAATCCAAATTAAGTCCGAAATTCACGAAACTTGACGAGCTGTCATGTTATCGCATGTGGAGGCTATGATAAAAATTTGAAAATGTTTGGAGCAAGTTACGATGTCGGATGTCAAAAACTTAGACATCTCGTTGTGATTTCAACTTGGGAGTCGTCGGCTCTTGCCCGCGCTGGTTAAGGAGTCGTCGGCTCCCTGCAGATCCCGCTGCACGCTCCGGCCTGCCGCTTCCTGGGAGCACGTCGCTGTCGGCATTGGCTAAATAGCGCAATGCCGAGGAGGAGGAGGGGGAGGCGGAGGCGCGGCTTGCGGTGGAAGCGAGGTTGGTTGGGCCACGGAGGAGCGCCACCTCCGTCATTGCTTCCCCCTTTTCGAGTTCTCACTGGAATTATGAGCTGTGATCTGGTGCGGTGTAGGTCCGGTCGATTCAGGATGAGTTTTCTTGGGAATTTCTGCGATGGTGGAGGGGGGGGCCAAATGCACCAAGAAATGATTGGGGATTCTCAGTGGAGTTCTTGGTGGATTTCTTCTTGGTGCGCCCCTATTTAGGATTTCTTGATGCTTGCTTTCTTCCGCGGATTGGGATTGTTGGGGCAGGATGGGAGACTGGAAGGGGGGGAGGACGGAGGAGGATTGGTTGTGATGGTGCGCGTGGTCCAAATCCACGAACCCAAATCGCAACAAAAGAACCAAAAACAATTGCCGCGTCGAGAAATGGACAACAAAGGGGGAAATTTTTTTAACTCCAGTGAGGAACCTTTAGGCGGAAAAGGATGCAATTTTTAGCAGATGATGATGAACTCTCTCTGTCTCTCTCTCGTGGGGCGTTTGGTGGAGAATGGATAGGATTTTTGTGGAGGTGGAGTTGGATTGAAGGGAGGGCTTCTTGAGCTGGAGCTGATGGCACCATCATTCGCCCCTGCTCCTACTCCTCTCTCCTTCCCCTTTATGGATGCGAGCTCATGCGTGCGCATGCTTGTGCTCCTCGCTTCTCGTTCACGCGTGCGTTTCTTCACTATTTAAGACTCGGAGAAAGTCTAGCCTTTTGTAACTGTCTCGAATTGCCTACGTCACCGGGAGCTTATGTGATGGATTAACTGTAAAACATATCATGGCTTTCAGAGTAGTACTTGAGTGATTTAACTGCTGTTAGGTGTTCTTGTCTCCTTTTGGACCCTACAGGTTTCGAGCTTCTGCCTTTTCCTTGCAAACCACCTCCATTTTTATTTACAGTTTTGAAGTTCTGGAATTGGGCCATAGAGAATGCATGAATGATGAAATTCTGGACTTCACACTAATTTAAATTTTGCAATGGATCATGGGGGCATATGTCTTGTTATGTACAGTGAATGATAAGCTGCCGTCTAGTAGAAAGTTCACCAGATATATAGATAGATCTTTTAATGGAGTAGTTCAGCTTACTACCGAACTATAGTCTATAGACTGCAGTCCAGTATTCTTGTACACATTCTGTACTTAATAATATATATGCTGCCTACATTTCTTCATCTCCTGTTTTGCTTCATTTCCCTGCCAGTGGAGGAACCTTATGAGCTGGTTGGCTGGGGCTTTACTCCATTTCTGTGCTACTAAGATGGGTCAGGGCCTGCTCAACAACAAGTTTGGGACAAGACTAACCGTAGATGAAATAGCAGGCGCTTACCATTTCTCGCTCCTGCTCTCCCCTGTGGTTTCCTTCTGGGACTGCATCTTCCGCAAGATAAGATACTCATTCAGACCTGAGTGGGTGTAGCATCCTGCAGTCACCCGTCTTAGTAATAGTTCCTTTCTTTTTCTTCGTCGTCATAAAAAAAAAAAGAATGAACTTTCAACATTTTGTCTTCTGTCTTCCCTAATTATACCTAGTTGTTAGTAGAGGAGTCTACCAGAGGTATTAGCTAGTAGTAAATAGCAGCAGGCACGGCTGTCATGGAGAAGGCGGCTATCATGAGCAATAATCAGGCAGGCAAAGTCTTGAAGAAAGGAAAAAAGAAACAAGCCAAGGATTTAGCACCGTTGATCCGGACCAAGACAAATATTCATTCCTTACCTCTTGAGGACTAAGACAAATATTGTAATAATGAACCCTTGGATAAACACTGAATCATTGAATAAACCATAGCCATGAGTTTGTGAATGTTGAGATGTTGGCTAGGCAGGTTCAGATCACAATATTTCACCATTCACCCGGCCAGTTCCTACTCCATCTATTTTACCTATATATATCTGCATGCAGAGGCAAGCTATATGTATAGAACTTGGCAGAAAGTCCAAACAAAAAGAGGCTGAATCTAATCAATCAAACAAGGGTATAACCAAACAATTTGAGGAATCACATATATAGTTTCCTCAAATTGTTTGGTTATACCCTTGTTTGAGGAATCACATATATTTGTCTATCCAATCAAACAAGGGTAGAACAGACAGAGTTTGAGGAAACTTACTGTCAGTGTTTAGTAATCCGGCCCTTTGCATCGACTGCGAAGATTATTCTTTGGAAACGCTAGAAGATGGCGTGAAGTTGGAATTGATATGAAATCAACCTTATGGCTGGAGGTAATCATATCCATTTGCCACATGCATATTGAAAGAATGGCTAGGAAGGCGAGCATATATGATATAGCTAAAATGGATGGAAGGAAAATGTTGAAAGAAAGGCTAGGAAGACGAAGGAGAAATGAATGGATGCTATATATGTGGTGGTGTTGACCATGCGCATGGATGTTAATTGTGGAGCCAAATTAGTTTAGTTTTGCTGGAGAGATCTCAACTCGAGAAAACACACATACATGGTCAGTATATGACGCACATGGAGAATAGCTAGTCCTAACTATAAAAAGACCACTAGGTCTTGTGCATGGTGGGCTTTATTTACACACGTTTCTGATACACACCGTCTAACAGATGGATCGAGTGAAACGTGGGCAATTATTTCAGCCAATGACTAATTTTTGCAGTTATGAACTAGAGGAGGAACGGAAAGGATGGATGTGACCAAACATGTGACATATGTGTGTCAAGGGGAGGGCAGCGCGCGCATTGTTTGCGGGTATTATAATTATGTGTTTAAGCAACAAATTAAATGTGTAAATTGCAGTATAAAAAATAATCCCCTAGAAAAAATGCAGTTCTTGGAGAAAGTAACGAGCTTGCATTGTTCAATTTGCCCACAGCGATTGCACACTTGCATTGGCCGGGAGCCATTCTTTACATGTGGGTGGATCTGATGACATGACTGCTTGGTTTGCCGTTTTTGCAGCACATACAAAACCTTTAATATCTTCTCGCCACTGCCCCGCTAGCCTCTCTCCACCGCCACCCAAGGTATAAATAACATCTCTTCCTCTCTCTATCTCTCTCTGTATATATATATTCACATAACCGAGTTAGGCGTCTCCCGTCCGAAAGGGATACGCGGTCGTTGGTATGCGGATCAGTGCATATTTGTGACGGTATCTCTTTTGGATTGTCCGTGTTTTTTGGACAGCCCGAGGATGCGTAGATGGGTTAGCTTCCATGTTCCGCCCCCGATTGAGTCAGAGTTTCGGTAGCACCTCCCCGTTGTTCTCCGGATACACACCCTCCCTGTCGGGACGTGTATCGGGAGAACAGCGAGGAGGTGCTGCTGAATTTCCGTCTCGGACAGGAGCGGAGCATGGAAGCCAACCTCATCTACGCATCCTCGGGTGGGATTAGGACCTATCCTTCACCTATTAGATGGTAGGAACGCCTTGTAGATGCATATGCTGCTTTTATTACTCGCTTACATTGGCGCATGACAGAGGATGGCTGACCGTGAGTGGATGTACACGGGCTTCGCAAATAAGAGCTATGAATTTGTTAGGGGGACGAATGAATTCCTGAAGCAAGTATTTGGCCTAGTTGCTAAAGGGTCGTGTCGGATGCCTTGTCCCTGCAGCAAGTGTAAGAACAAGAAAAAGAAAGACTTCACTCACATGTACAAAGATATTTGGACGAACGGATACGTTCCAAACTATACCCGCTGGATCTACCATGGTGAACGCCCTCGTATTACGGGGGAGGACGTGAGACATGACCTCCAGGGGTTTGATCAAGATGCCGGATGGCAGAGTTCATGGCAGACATCACCGATGCGGGGTTGGTTCAGGAAATGGAGGTGGATGAAGAAGATCCAGAGGAGACCGCAGCCGCGTACTACACCATGATGGAGGCGGCAAAGCAGGCCCTTCACGAGAACACTTTGATCTCGCGACTGGATGCCATTTCACGCCTAATAGCATTGAAGTCTTCACTGGGCATTAGTCGAGAGGGTTTTGATCTCGTGTTGGCGACTGTTGGCGAACTGCTTCCACAGGTTCACGTCCTGCCGAAGAACACGTACGAGTCACAGAAGCTCCTTCGTGCACTCAAGATGCCGTATGACGCGATCCAATCTTGTAAGAATGGGTGCGTCCTGTTCAGGGGAGACCACAAGAACTTAAAGTACTGTCCAAAGTACAAAGCCTCTAGGTACGTGGAGGTAGAAGGAAGTGATGGCATTAAGAAACAGTCTAAGATCCCAAAGATGGTCATACGACACCTTCCTGTCGTACCGAGGCTGCAACGGCTGTACATGACAGAGGAGTCCGCGAAACAAATGACGTGGCACAAGAAGGGCAAACGATACAATGACAAGATGCAGCACCCAGCGGATGGTGATGCATGGAAGTACTTTAATCAGATGAATCCTGGCAAGGCTGCAGAGGCTCGGAATGTACGCGTAGCACTGGCAACAGATGGGTTCAACCCGTTTGGAATGATGGTGGCCCCGTACACTTGTTGGCCCGTGTTCGTGACCCCCCTCAATCTTCCCCCCGGCGTCATGTTCGATCCGAGGAACGTGTTCTTGACGTTGATAATACCTGGACACCTGGGCAACAATATGGGTGTGTTCATGCAGCCAGTGTGGGATGAATTGCAACGTGCTTGGGAAGAGGGGGTACTGACGTATGACCGAGCTACAAAGACGAACTTCACAATTCATGTGTGGTACCAGTACTCAATGCATGACTTCCTGGCGTATGGCTTATTCAGCGGGTGGTGTGTTCACGGGAAGTTCCCTTGCCCAACATGCAAGGAAGATGTGATGTTCACCTGGCTTGCCGAGGGTGGGAAGTATTCTTCTTTCGACAAACATCGCCAATTCCTGCCTAAGGACCATGAACTGAGACGAGATAAAAAGCACTTCACGAAAGGTGTTGAAGTCGTCGGCCCCATCCCTCGGGCTAAGACCCCTGACGACGTCCTTGACCAGATAGCGGCTCTCGAGATTGATGAAGAGAATGGTGGTTTTAAAGGTTATGGCATCGACCACATGTGGACTCATATATCAGGCTTGACTAGGCTCCCGTACTACAAGCACCTTCTTCTTCCACACAGCATCGATGTAATGCACACAGAAAAGAATGTCGCCGAGGCACTCTGGGGAACACTCATGGAGATTGGCAAGAAGTCAAAGGACAACGTTAAGGCTAGACTTGACATTGAAATGATTTGTGATAGGCCAAATCTAGTGATGAAGCCCCCTGTCGAAGGCAAGAGATGGAAAAAGCCGCCGGCCAATTACATCCTAAAAAGGGGAGACAGGAAGGAAGTACTGCAGTGGATCACAACGTTAAAGTTCCCTGATGGGTATGCCGCGAATCTGAGTAGGGGAGTGAACTTGGTTACTATGAAAGTCTTAGGGATGAAGAGTCATGACTTCCACATATGGATTCAGCGGATCCTTCCTGCGATGACACGGGGATACCTCCCCGAGCCAGTGTGGCGCGTCCTGGTAGAGTTGAGCTTTTTCTTCCGCCAGCTTTGTGCCAAGGAGTTATCTCGGGATGTTTGTATTGAACTAGAGAAGGCTGCACCTCTGTTGCTCAGCAAGTTGGAGATGATATTTCCACCCGGCTTCTTTCTGTCCATGCAACATCTGATACTGCACCTACCGACCGAGGCACGGTTGGGGGGGCCCGTGCAGCACCGTTGGTGCTATCCAATCGAGAGGTGTCTAAAGCTTCTTCGGAAAAAGTGCAGAAATAAAGCCAAAATTGAGGCTTCCGTGGCAGAGGCATTCGTGCTGGAGGAGGTGTCGACATTCACACAGGCGTACTATACTAAAAAACTACGCAAGCCGCACGATCCAACCCCTCGTTACAACATCGACGAGAATTCATCGAACCTCAGCCTTTTCAGAGGTGATCTCGGAAGACGAGGCGCAGGGGTCAACAAGAACTTGCGGCATGAGGAGTGGCACACTATCATGATGTGCTTGTTGTTGAACCTTAACGAATGCATTCCTTATCATAAGTAAGTTCTAGCCCAGCTTGTTACATACGCCACTATCCTTTACCTATCGATATAACCCCCCTTGCCTATTGTCTTTCCAGATAATATATTAATGAACACTGGAGAGGCAGAACGGCTCCTACCGAGCAAGAAGAAGACCATCTTCTTAGACATGGAGTGCCTAGTTTCGTAAATTGGTTCTGTACAAAGGCTCTTCATGATGCTGAAATGAGTGATGAATTGAGACACGTGGGCAATGGCTTCGCCAGAAAGGTCAAGTCATTCAATGTTTATGATGTGAATGGCTATCGCTTTCGCACAAGAAGCTACGAAGAGAATCGTGGCAACCTAAATACCATGTGCAGCGGAGTTCGTACACCAGGCCCGAATGAGAAGGACTATTATGGCATAGTCGAAGAGATATTGGAGCTTGACTTTGGCAAAGACCTAGGTTGTAAGCCTGTGGTATTCAAATGCCATTGGTTTGATCCTAATGACACGAGAAAGGACCTTAAGATTGGCTAAGTCGAAATTAGACAAGATTCTAAATATGAACAAGACGATGTCTATATTGTGGCTAACCGAGACGCCACGCAGGTTTATTACCTCCCATGGGCATGCCAAAAAGACGAGAATCTTGCGGGTTGGAGCCTTGTGCAGTCGGTAGCGCCGCACAGTAAACCGCCTGTCCCAAACGATGATGATTACAACTTTGACCCAAGTACAGATGAGTTCTATCAACCTGAGGGGCTAGAAGGCAGTTTGGAGATAGACATTCTATCGCTGATGGGTATGGAAGTAAACAACGACATCGATGAGGACGAGGGTGATGAGGTACACGATCCTGAGGACTTACAAATCCTTGAGGAGTGGCAGATGAAGCACAACAGAGTTGAAGAGGACAATGTAGAGCCTGATGACGATGGAGATTATCATGACGATGGAGAGCCTGATGAAGATGGAGATTTCGCCCAACACTTGCGCGAGCTCGACAATATTGATAGTGGTGATGACAGTAGTGATGGCGACGAGTACACACCAGCCATATTGCCGTTTGCGCAGACGATAATTTCTAATTCATGTAATACTATATTGTTATTATTTTTACCTTGCAATTATGTTTCTTTACAAGTACTAGTCATTTTCATACTAACGGTTTTAATCTTTGTCAATGCAGGCACTCGACAAGATGGTGGGCGGAAGGAGGTCGCGGAGGATAGGGGTCCGCTCGACGTACATGACGACCAATGCCAACGCGGAGGCAGCGGCCGCCGGCGGCGAGGACGAGGCGGGCGTCGACGAGGCGGGCGTTGATGTGGAGCACCCCCGCAGCAGCCGTCGCACGTTGTCGAGGAGGCTGTTCGACGACGAGGCGACGACGACCGGTGACGGTGAGGGTGACGGCGACGGCAACGGTGGCGACGACCTCAGCAGCGAGGATACACCAGCCACGTCGAGTTCCACAGCTTCGAGCAAGCCCTACCAGCGTGGGGCCTCGTCGCTCCCCGACCCGCCGCCCCTCGACCGCCCCGCAGTGATTCGACCCGCGGGCAAGATGTAAGTAACCATTGTTGATTTCACTAGTTGTTCATATGACATGTTGAGATTGAAATTTTTGACTAACAATTGTTGTTAATGACTCGTGCAGCGGCTAGATAAAGGTGACCGATAAGAAGAGTTCACGCCATGTCAATGGCATCCAGGGCTTGCTCATTAAAAAGCACTACCCTGGCTTGGTCACCATCGAGGGTCAGCAGATCGTCCCATACAAATAGGACCACTTCTACCGGGTGCAGGACGTATCTGGTGAAGTTCTTGCTCACAAGATCTTGAGGGAGTTTTGGGTGAGTCTTTGCATTGCACCGCATATTTCAATACCACGCATTCGTTGGTCTTTCTTGAAACAATGAAATGATGTTGTAATCATGTGTGCAGTTGTACTTCCAGTTGGAGGAGGGGCACGACGAGCAGCAGGCGACGCGGTGGCAGGATGCGGTCTACCGCAGCCGTCTCAAGGACATGTACCACGAGGCGCATCTCCAGGCTGTCATCACCTACTACGCCGATGTGAAACGCGAGGTGGTGAGGAAGGAGGACGTCAGGGAGTTGCTACTGGAGAGGGAGACCGACCTCACCGAGGAGCAGTACATGCAGGTAATTAATTAAGTAGGAACATTATGATTCCTCTTCGAGGAGCAGTACATTCAATTCATCGCCTGGAATATCAAATACTTGAATGCCATGCAGGTGTGTCCAACCTGGTGCGATAAGTTCCTCGACTGCTGGCTTCAAATTGTGCATGTGTGGCAAACGGACAAGGCGTACGCGGACCGCAAAGAAGATCGGAGAAAACGCCTGGAGCATCTTCGGGCAACACACCACCAAGGGAACAAGACGCTCCCTGAGTTCATGGAGGACTGGGTATGCTTCTGTTGATCCATTTATTATAGCTCTCAATTGTCACTATTTGTAAGTTCTAACCATGCTTCTGTTATCCTTGCAGAAGGAGTACCATCAGGGGCAGCAAATCAACAAGTTCACAGGGTTTGCCCTTTCTCGCAAGGGCAAAGCGTCAGCGCCGTCCACCGTCTACAACCCGGAGGATGGGCCCGACATCTATGGCAGCATCAACGTCTACAACAACCTCGCCAAGTACGTCGAGGCGGGTGTCACGCTGCATGGGCCGACGTTTGACCCCACCACGGCCCCCCTGGACACGCGGCTCGTGATGAAGACAAGAGGAGGGAAGCAGCACGGCTGGTACGCTATTGCCAACGCCGCCATCAACTCGTCCTCTGTTCCGACACTGAGCCAGATCCAAAAAGAAGACGCAGAAAGTGGCGGGTCGGAAATCCCCATAGCACCTCTTAGGCCGAGCAGCGCGCAGATGATGATGTCACTCCAGGTAAGTGCAGTTTCATTCGTCGTTCACTCGTTTCACACATGATGTACCATGCCTTCACATACAATCAACCTTGCGGGCGTAATATTGCAGGCCACGGTCGAACAGCTGCAGGCCAGCCAGGCGGCCCAATCAGCGAGGCATGAGGAGATGATAAGGCAGCAGGAGGCGCTGCGTCAGCAGCAGGAGGCGGCCTATCAGCAGCAGATGGCGGCAATGTCGCAGCACTACCAGCGTTCGATAGCGCAGCTGACCGGTTACATCCGTTCCTAGATCCCAGGAACGGAAGAACCACCTGCCTCGATCTTCGCTCCACCACCAGTTCCAGTTCCACTTCCAGTGCCTTTTCCTGTCCACATTTCATCGGTGAGTATATTGCATGTTGCTTTAGCTTGCGCGGCCATCCTGCAGGTACTAATTACATCACTTGGCCTTTGTGTAGGCACAGTCGGCGGGTTCGAACCCAACTCCAGGTGCCAGCCCTCCACTGGGTCCTTCTCCACCGCAGGGCAGTCCGGCTTACCCGACCTACCCCGCCACCTACCCCACGCAGCAGTACCTGTGGCCTCCTCCAGCGTCGCAGCACGGGTACTCCTCGTGGCCACAGGGGCCGACGGAGCAGGGGCACTCCGGGCCGGCAAGCGTCCCAGCGCCACAGTACAGGTGGAACTACGGTACGTCTGCGCAGTCGGGTTGGGCTCCGTGGGAGCAAGGTGGGGGATCTGGGACACCTGATGACAACGCTGCTAGCTAGATAGCTTTAGTTCTCGCATTTGGACCTTTATCTATGGGATTGTTGCACATTGGCCATGTATGGACTCTTATGGCCATGGTATGTGTATTGTGGACTTGTATCGATGGATTTGAGCACGATCATGTGTCGATTAATGTTGAAACTAAATTTCATGCTGAATTGTGGTTTATATGTGATGAAATGTTTATTATGTGATATATATGTGCTGAAATGAGGAATGAACGAAAGGAAACAGCAAAAAAAAAGTGAAAAATTTTTTTTTCCCAGCTTTGCCGACGGCTGGCCGTCGGCAAAGCTGGTTCATTTCTCCAGCACGGCCCAGCTTTGCCGACGGCTTGGCCTGGCCGTCGGCAAATTTACCAAGTCTTTGCCGACGGCCGGCCATCGGCAAAGAAATTTTTAATTTTTTTTAAAAAAAATGCCCTTTGCCGAGGGCCGGCCGCGTCAGCCGTCGGCAAAGACCGCCGTTAGTGGGACGGCGCAGCCGCTGACGTGGCTCCTTCGCCGACGGGTGGTGCGGCCGTCGGCAAATCTTTGCCGACAGCCGGCCAGGTGGCCATCGGCGAAGAAGTCTTTGCCGACCAATTCTTTGCCGACGGTCCTTTGCCGAGGGCCGAGGTGTCAGGCCGTCGGCAAAGCCTCGCCGAGGGTAAAGTCGTCTTTGCCGACGGCTTGAGGCCGTCGGCAAAGAAGGCGAGTCCGGTAGTGCAAGGAAGCAGTTGAGGCTTTCCATGTTATCCTCGAGCAATAACATGTCCGTGGACACGCCCAATAACATGTCCACCTCTTCTGTCGCCATCTCCGCTACCAGCTTCATCATTACTGGTGCCATAGCATCCAGGATGGCGGCCATGGCTCCAGAGGACGTCCTACGTAATCAAGTAACCCATCACACATTAGTCTTGTCAAGGCTCATTTAATTGGTCTTTTGTTACGTTGCTTGTAATGGACAGCCAAAGTAATAATTAGTCTTTTGTGATCAAATTAAGTCAGATTATTTAAGGAGAATATAGAATTTTTCCATTTTCTTTAAAAATGTGACTCACATCTAAAATCTTAACCAATTTGTGATCTGCATGGTCTCATGCATGGCATGGAGTGCATATAAACGTTGACCCGGAGTTTTTCTTTAAAAACTCAAACTTAGAATTCCAAGCCGTTCAAACATTAAAGAAGTAGATTGCACTACTAGAAACTGGAAATACCCTAATGGTGCGATAACTGTCAGGGAAATAAAAAATACCGATAGGAAAAATAAATTTCAATTTCCCTGCTGGTTCACCGTCAGGAAATAACCATCAGGGCTAACTCGATAGGGTAAATGAAATTTCCCTGACGGTTCACCGTCAGGGAACATAGTTTTAATTTTTTTATGTTAAAAACCGACAGGGCATTTGCGAAAATGTCAGGGTAAATATATATTCCTTGACAGCGAGAACCGTCAAAAAATTGGGCATTACCGCCAGCGAAAAATATTTCCTTGACGGTGCAAAACCGACAGGCTATAAGTGCTTTTACCTTGACGGTCTGTACACCGTCAAAGAAATTGTGTTTTTTCTTGTCGGTTCCTATTTTCCTTGTCAACCGATAACCGTCAAGGAAATAGCGTTTTCTCTGACGGCAGTGATTTCGCTGTCTATTTTAGACCAACAGGGAAATTCTTTTCCCGGACGGTGTTCAGCCGTCAAGGAAAATTCACCAATAAAACTGGTATAATTAATATAATGTACATAATACCAAGATAGATACAATACAACATCATATATATAGATTAGTCTAGCATAAATTCATTGCATACATAGATGTCTTGTTGCATCAACATTTGTAAATACTTGAGATGTCCAAATATTTAGCACCTACCCAAAATAACTTCTCCAAACATTTGGCATCAAGGTGACTCCCTTCCACCACCAGATTTGGCTAAAGGTTAGTACTAGTTCAACAACCACAGCACTAGTACTGAGCTAAGTATATGCAGAGGCAAACACTTCAAAAGAGTACAACCTAAAGGTTAGTACTAGCTCAACATCCACACCACTAAGAACTAGCCGGAGGTTACTACTAACTTAAGTGTATGCAGAGACAAACACTTCAAAAGAACAAGCTACACAACCAATCAGTCTTCAGTAAGACCAGCACAAGCACCTAAACCTGCACCTGCACATGTGGCTTCCAGTGCAACTCTTCTTCCACCATGGATTACCTCATTTGCTCCAACATCATCGTTAGTCGATTTGGAACCCGCATGAGATGATCCAGTCCCCGGCTGCATGTGAATAAGTTCAAGATTATTAGTCACCAATTGTTTCAGTCAATCACAGTACACGGCTAAAAATATGTTCAGCTAAAAAAAGATGTTTTCAGGTAAGAATGTTCAGCTAAGATGTTCAGAAAACAAAAGATGTTTAGCTAAGATGTTCAGCTAAAATATGGCCAGCTGGAAACAAAAGGTGTTACTAACCAAGGTAGACATGTTAATAGCTTACTAATTATTTTAATACCACTAGTCCAGAATCAGTTCAGCATAACATACTAATTCTTCCCAGTTCTTCAAAACCAAAATTGTGTGAATGTCTACCTTACCACGAGATAAACATCTTAGTGTAACATGATTATGTAATTCTATGCAATTAAAGTCCATAGCTACAAAAGAATCAACATGAGGCCACTTCCTCACTGGTGCACTGGTTACTGCCATGTTGAATACCATGAAGCTCTAGTTAGGCTAACCGAAACATAGAAGCCAAATGTCTAATTGTATGCCATACAATGGACAATAAAATTCCCTTCAGTTTTATTATTTTCCACCAATGATTTATAGCTAATATAATATTTTTATATATTCATAGTTGGTTGTGTTGCTGATAGAATGCATAGCGCTTCCTCTGGAACTTCCTCACCCACAAGCCGATAAAGGTGCTGCACATGAACATGTACCACTTGTTAACATGAACAAATGTTTTTTTGACAACTAATGTGAACAAATGTTGTTCAAAACAATAAATCTTAGATGAATATTTGCATGTACCACCATCATGCCTATTGCCACTTTGCCTAAATTATCCATTCCTGTTGTAGCCATGTGTTTTCACGTCGTAGATGTGCAACTTCACGTGCCATGCTTTGGTTAGAAGCTGAATTTGATGGATGGATATTGTTTTCCTTCTTGGCTGCCCTAATATCAGCTGCCCTAACAGCTCCATTTGCAATGGCAAATTGTCCATGGGGCGTGCCACGTGTGAGGTCATACAAGAACTTGCCATTCAATTCTTGCTCATGCACTTGCTGGCTTTCCTCTTCCATATCCCCTTCCCCTTCCATGTGCCCATGCTCTCCATCCACTTCATCTGGATGTGCAACCCTCCTAACAACTAAAATATGGCCGTCCTAGAAACAATATTCATACATAAAGTAGTCACTTGCACCATAAAAGAAGAATCTGAAAAGTAAATGGTTTCTATATATTAGAGTGTGCTTACAATCAGCTTTTGTGCTTTCTGACTACGAACTAGACCACTACTGCCAGTGCTGTCCATAGTTTTGAAACCAGAATGTTGCACAACAAATGTGTTAATAAATGTTGCCTTGTCCACATCTCAGTTTTGAAATCAGTGCACCAATGAGCACACAGCCTGGTCCACACCTCATCAGTACACCACTTTAGCTTACTAGCCAAGTATTGTTCATACTGTAGCTGTATCGGGCGAGCATAGACCACATGAAAATCACAATAAAATGTACACCACATGAAAACCAAGCATAGACCTACTTCTGCATTTCTGATTTCTGATGAGAAAATTGTTGCATTGCTTTCCTTTCATCAAGCCAACAAGTGCAGCCCAACTAGTGGGCAATAGTAGTAGGACAGGAGAACTAACATTTTTATTTGATTCGGTAATACTAGTAACATTCGCAAAAGAAAAAGAATCCTTTAAATATATAGTAGAACAACATTCAAGTGCGGTTGTGTTGTGTAACACATACATGCTACAATGAATGCCACAACTATAATGTACGCAAACAACATCACAAGGAGAAACAAAAACAAAGGCTAACCTTGATTATGGAAGCACGAAGCTCCTCACAGACCCTTCGCCACCAGCGTGAATCTACAGTCACGGCCTTCTCCAGATCTGGTGTTACTGCCTCCACCGTTGGACCTCTGCTGCTCGCAGGCGTGGAGTAGGAGCAGCAGAAGTGTGTTCCAACCAGAAACTGAGGAAGATCCATCAGCATGGAGGAACTGTAGGGGAGAGCAGCGGCGGTGTCGAGTCATGGAGGGGCAGCTTGGAGCGGACGGGGCAGAGAGCGGTGTGGGGAAGGCGCCCGCGGCGTCCTGTCCAGTGAGGGTGTGGAGGAACGGTGGCTTGGGGAGGCCATGGCATGGGGAAGGCGTGCAGGAGCAGTGGCTTGGGTTGGACGCATCATGAGGAGCAGGCAGCGTGGGAGGAAGCCGCAGCGCGTGGGGAAAGAATGCCGGCGCTAGGAGCGGGTGTGGCCAGCCGAAGGATTGGATAGGGTTTGCTTTTTTTTTTCTTTTTTTCCAGCCTGAACACGCGTGGGAACGAAATTTTTGGCGGGCCTGAATCTTTTAGAGGGATGGCTGAAACATCTGGCGGGCTTTTCTTAGTATTTTCGCGCCTTTAGAGAATTTCTCTGTGTGTAATAAAATAACCGTCAGGGTAAATGTACAGACCAACAAGGTAATTATTTACCTTGACAGTTTCTTAAACCGACAAGTTAATATGAATTTTCTTGACGGTAATATATTTACCCTAACTGTTTTTCTAAAACCGTGAAAGAAATTGATTTACCCTGACGGTTTTCTCAATAACCATCAAGAAAAATCAGCACCATCAGGGTATTGCGGGTTTCCAGTAGTGTTGGGTAGCTAGCAAGAGACACTGGAAAATAAAAGAAATGAAAAGAAGTAGATTTCTGTAGCACCGGGAGAGGATGGAGTAGTCACCTTAATTTGCTGGCGCGCGGGGTTTGTGCTGCTAGTAGCTCCTCGGCTGCTCTCTGCTTCCCGAGGATGTGATTGTCGGTGACACAGGCAAGGTGACAAGTACGTATGGTCTGGCCCCTTATGTATAGCTAGTATTAGCAATGAGGAAAAATAAAGGAGACGCTCTAAGGATCGAGCTTTTGGCCAGAATGAGCAGTCCATTTCTGAGTTCATTCTGAGTTCTGTATGACCATCAGGAGAATACTAAGGAAGGAATTAGGCATCATAATCATGCTCGGCAAGTTATGCTTTGCAAGGCAACATTGGAGCTACTGGCTGCATACATACATAGATCCATCGCTTGCTACTTATTACTTGTACCTAGATGATCTGGATGGGATTGGAATGGAATGTTGCCATTGGATTGGTCCTTGTGCACAAGGAATATAGTGCTTTTCTTTCCCTGGAGTAGAAAATGGAAACAAAAAATAAAAGAAAAAGAAAAAATGAAGAAGAAACACTTTGCTTGATGGAGCCAAAAGGCTAAGATTCGTTTGCTTCTGCTGGATCTTTGTATACAAAAACCAACAAAAGGTTTGTGTTTCGTGCGCCAAAACGCTTTGGATTCATTAGTATAGATAAACTGATGGGCAAAGCAATTCCTGTCCTCGAATGCCGGGCACTACCTCGAATTTCGAATGCTGAAGCAAAGCAATTCCTGCTTATTTTATGTTTGGTCTAGTGATAAGGAAAGTAGATTGAGTCATTGACATGTGGAACCCAACATTTTTCTTTTGTTTCTTCCTTTTTCTTGCTGCTTTTCTTATCTTGTTCTTCCTTCTATTGGTTCTCATCTGGATTAACATGGAGGCTACGTCGGTAACCTTTGTTTAGTTTCTAGAATTTGCTTTCCTTTTTATGACTTCAGGAACGAATGTACAGTTTGTATAGCAGTCAATTCTCATCTTTTAATATAGTGGTTGCAAATTTTATTATATAGCTCTATCAAATCTTGGATGACAGACAATGAATGAAATAAATAAAGATTTACCACGGCTTGGATGCATATAATATAACTGTTCTTAGTCGATAGTCAACATTATTATAGTCTTCCATAGTAACCTGTCAATAAGTTGAAAGCATGCATACCAGACTAATACAACCCAAAACTCATAGAATATATATCAACACTCTCCTAATTCACCTTACAATTATAACTGTTTTGTGTTTACATTGTCTGTGTACAAAACCGAAATTAAATCTGCTTGCTCGGCTCTGCTTCTGTTTCTCCTTCCTCTGTTGACTGACAATTATGATACGCTGTATACGTACACGTCGAAGATGGAAAGGTGCCATATTCCTCAGTCACAACTCACAATGAAGGCTCTTCGTGCCCATTTGCTCTGCCTCCCTCAGAAAGCAGCAGGCCCTGTATATAGATAGATCGATGCAGTGCAGCCCACAAAGCAGAGGATATACCAGCTGTTGTCACGGTGAATGGAAAAGCGGAGATCAACCCCATATAATCACCATGATGTGTCGTGGCCGGATCTCGAGAAGGCCGAGTAAGGTCTGAGCATGAATGATTTGCCTGATATTGATCAAGGATCAGCATATCATGTCCGTGCACCGTATCTGCTTGCTGTTTATCATCAGTACTAATGATTCCATCACCGTACCACACGTTCGGTTGTATTAATCGAGGAGCTTAGGCCCATTACTTGTACAAATAAAAATAAAGGTCCATCACGTCAAAAATATACAAGAATATATGCATGTCCAAGACTACAAGAGTGCAGGCAGGCCCGGCAGAGTTTCCAGCAAGTCTTCCTCGATGAAAACGTCTGTTCATTTGAATGCTACGTCGTCCCAACGCGAGCTCTTGTAGCTTCTTGCCAAATTCCACTTGTCCCCCCTCACCGCTTTTAACCCTTTGTAGATCGATGACCTCGTTACAGTTTCCTTAGCATGCAAAGAAGGCTAATATGCAGGGGAGTTGGTGTTTGCACGGGTGGGAAAATCAAAAGGATGAACTCGGGATGGAGGAAAACGCCATCGGGCTCATGGCCCAAAAGTAGCAGAGTTGCAGGTGATGGCTGCCGGCTATTCTCTGTTACGTCAAAATTTGAACACTAGTGCCAAAGTTTGAACACAAGGACTATATTCAGCACTCTGCGTCACCATATAATTCCAACCTTGTCTAGCCCAAGGCAATCAGTTGTCGTTGTACAGATTACTGTGTCTCTCACTACAAATGGTTTTGGGCAAAACTAGAGCTAGCAGATGGTGCACAGCTGAAACCTGCGTGCTGGAGATGAGTTCCCAACGATCCGATTCCATTCCCACTCCTATAGCGAAGATGGCTTATCGATACCTGCATGAATAAAGTTAAGATCAGAATAGAAACTAAGCCAGCATTATGCACATATAGGTGCAAAGTCTTGGGTCAGAAGAAGCAATTACCAGGATAAACATATACTTGCCTTACTCCTATAGCGTGCTGGAGGCCGAGTCAGTTCTGAGCGTGAATGATTTGCCCGATGTCATGATCATGGATCAGCATATCTTGTCCGAGCACCATATCTGTTCGCTGTTTACCATCGGTACTGACGATTTCCATCACCGTACCACACGTTGGGTTCATATTAATTGACGAGCTTAGGTCCAGTACTTGTACAAATAATGGTCCATCACTTTAAAAATGTCACACTCCACTTTTAAGGATAAAAGTAGAATGCATAAATAGCCTTATATACGCCCTAGGAACAGTCGCACATATAGAATGACAAATTACAAAGAGTATCATCACCCTGTTTATTACATAGCGAACCAATATTTATTACAGAGTATTGCGCATAAACAATAAATAACTAAGATATCTTTATTGCAGAAGCTCCACACAGGGACACGTTAACTGGTGAACATCAAGCCTAATACTCATCACGATAGCTTTCATTCCAACCTTCATCTGTTACCCATCCGGGATTTTTCGAAATTAAAAGTAAAGCAAGCGTAAGTACACAACCGTACTCAACAAGCATAACATGGGTTAATGAAGCTCAAATAAGCTGACACTGTTTGACTGCATTTAACTTTTATAACTTAATCATATTAAAGCATAGCATCAAGGTAGTGATAATTTCTATATTTTCATGATCAAAATAACATTAACCAGTGTGTAGCAATAACAACATTAAGATGCACACATTAACAATTTGAGAACCATTATCTTTTGTAAATGTGTCAAGGCCGCCCTAACCGAAGGACACAAATAATATATTGATTTAAACTCTAATCAGAGATATACACTTTCACTGTGAGTCATGTTTTATAACTGAGTGAACTTATAACTTTCAAACCACCACAAAACATATAAAGCCTCCTATAGGTTCTCCTAACCAATCAGAGATACGAAAATACGTTGTGTGTAGAAACCCCCGTTCCAATATGGCACAATCCTTCCTGGCTATACTCATAAGGACAGAGGCAGTCTGATGTGAACTAGGGTTCCCGATCTTCCAAAAGGTTCTAATAACTCTCGATTTGGTGGAATCACGACATAATTCGATCCGGCTTTCGAACAACTCGGCTCTGAACCCCGCAATCGCAGCACCACGTCTCCTCTAATTATGGACCGTTGAAGCACAGTCAACCTCGCCAAGAAGGCTGAGTCCTTTGCCTGCTAATCGAAGAACATAAGCAAGAACACAAAAGAATACAACCAATTGCAGATGAATGATTAATCTCACGAGTTGGGGTCTCACAAACCAACGGCGCGACGAAACTGTTGTGAACAGAATAATCTAAGTAAAACCCAAAACTTAATGAGAGAAGCGGCAGCTGGTTATAGAGGTCTAAGGGTCGTCGCCACCCCTGGACGCGCCCCCTAATGGGCTCAACAACGATACACGGCCCAACGGACCAAAAACGGTGATGCAGCACCGGAACAGATTCTGGACACTAACTTATTTCGATGTTTCCCAATGACTCCGAAGGAATTTTAACCTCAAACCAATGCCATTGGCTTCCTTATGAAATTATCTTTCTATCCATAGGTGGATCATCAAAAACGGAGTCCGGATGCATCCTAGGCGTCCACTTTACTCCACACTAGTCTTGGACTCCGAAACAGGCTCGAAGTCGACTCGGTTTGGGCCTCCACCTTGACTTGGGCGCCCTTGCTGGTCCTCCACGCCTCCAAGCCATCCCTTATACATCCCTTGGTCCTCTCCATGATTCCTAAGTACAATATAATCATTAGGTAGCAATCTATTCTCAAAATCATAAAAAGACTTCCTTAAGAACGAGCTCACCTGTAAATTTAATTATCGTGCACGAGCTCTTGTGATTGGACCTTGAATGTCCAGCGGAGGATCATCTTGTGCATTCAATGGAGTGATGTCCTCATCATCCTCCCCCTCTTGAATTGGAGTCGTCCTCGAATCAAGGTCATCTTCTTCTCCCAAATACGGCTTTAAATCTGAAATGTTGAAAGAAGGACTAACCCCGAACTCGGGTGGCAACTCAAGTTTGTATGCATTATCATTTATTTTCTCAATAATTTTATAAGGACCAGCAGCCCTTGGCATTAATTTTGACTTACGCAGCTCTAGAAACCTATCTTTTCTCAAATGTAACCATACTAAATCACCTGGTTCAAGTTTAAGTTCTCTTCTACCTTCACTACCAGCAATTCTATACTTTTCATTCATCTTTTCAATATTTTCTTTAGTGGTTTCATGTAACTTATGAATAAATTCAGCACGTGCACTAGCATCACTATGCGTTCTTTTATTGGTAGGTAAAGGCAAAAGATCAATTGGAGCACGAGGGTTAAAACCATACACTACCTAAAAAGGACTTACCTTGGTGGTAGAATGTGTCACCCAATTGTAAGCAAACTCCACATGAGGCAAACATTCTTCCCACATCTTTAAATTTTTCTTCAAAACAGCTCTCAGCATGGTGCCCAAAGTGTGGTTCACTACCTCTGTTTGTCCATCTGTTTGTGGGTGACAAGTTGTTGAAAACAACAATTTTGTGCCCAACTTATTCCATAGTGTTCGCCAGAAGTGACTCAAAAATTTGGCGTCGCGATCTGAAACAATAGTAGACGGCATACCATGCAAACGAACAATATCTTGGAAAAAGAAGTCAGCAATATAAGTTGCATCATCACTTTTATGACATGGTATAAAATGTGCCATCTTAGAAAATCGATCCACAACCACAAAAATACTATCCCTTCCCCTCTTGGTCCTAGGCAATCCTAAAACAAAGTCCATCGAAATATCTGTCCAAGGAATAGAAGAAACAGGAAGAGGCATATACAACCCATGTGGATTCAAGCGAGACTTAGCTTTTTGACATGTGGTGCAGCACGCCACGAACCGCTCAACATCTCTCTTCATCTGTGGCCAAAAGAAATGTGTGGCCAAAACAGCTACCGTCTTTTTAGCACCAAAATGGCCCATCAATCCTCCTCCATGCGCTTCCTGTAGCAACAAAAGATGAACAAAACCAACTGGAATGCATAGATGGTTAGCTCTAAACACAAATCCATCATTTATCACATACTTGTTCCACGTACGACCCTCTTTACAATTCAGCAACACATCTTTAAAATCAGGATCAAGCGCATATTGTTCTTTTATTGTTTCAAGCCCAAAAATCTTACAATCAAGTTGGGACAACATAGTATATCGTCTAGACAAAGCATCAGCAATTATATTATCCTTTCCTTTCTTGTGTTTGATAACATAAGGAAAGGATTCAATAAATTCAACCCACTTAGCATGTCGACGATTCAGATTATTTTGAGAATGAAGATACTTAAGTGATCATGATATGAATGTATAACAAATTCCTTAGGCCACAAATAATGACGCCACGTCTCTAAAGAACGTACAAGAGCATACAATTCCTTATCATACGTAGAGTAATTTAAAATAGGACCATGCAATTTTTCGCTAAAGTATGCCACAGGCTTACCATCTTGCATCAAAACACCTCCAATGCCAACTCCACTAGCATCACATTATAACTCAAAAGTCTTACCAAAGTTTGGAAGTTGCAGCAATGGTGCGTGTGTAAGCTTATCTTTTAACATCTCAAATGACTCCTCTTGCGCCTTACCCCATTGGAACACCACGCCCTTGACAAAGCGGCGATAGAAACCTGCAAGACCAAGAAAACTCCTCACCTGTGTGATGGATTGGGGTACTGGCCAGCTCCTAATGGCTTCAATTTTTGTCTCATCCACCTCAATTCCCTGTGGAGTAACAACATACCAAGAGACTCGATCCGTGTAAAAGATGCACTTCTCAAGGTTACCAAATAAGCGTGCATCGCATAAAGCATTAAAAACAGCACGCAAGTGATTCATATGTTCATCCAAAGACTTGCTATAAATCAAGATATCATCAAAGCAAACTACCACAAATCGCCCAATAAAAGCCCTTAAAACTTCATTCATCAATCTCATAAAAGTACTAGGTGCATTAGTTAAACCAAAAGGCATTACTAACCACTCATATAATCTGAATTTAGTTTTGAAAGCTGTTTTCCATTCATCTCCAAGTTTCATTCTAATCTGGTGGTAACCACTACGCAAGTCAATTTTAGTGAAAATTA
>CM041636.1:1190347-1255580 GCA_023333625.1 Bothriochloa decipiens | reverse complement strand
AGGGGAACTCTCTGATGCATCATCTGCCTATTACAGGTTAAACGTTTGCTGCCTGATGAAACATCCTCAATTTTTCATGAAGGGAAAATATACAGAATGGTGAATAGTATGATAGTTCTAAGCCCAAACCATCATATAATCCAGCAGCAGTTGATACAGGATCCATATATTGAATAAAAAGAGTACAATTAGGGGGAATTACATAAATAGTCCATCACCACACTGGCGGAAAACATCAGAGTAGCAGCATCTGGAACAGCTGCAGAAGGCGGAAGCATCAACAAATCTCCAAAAGAAGCCTGAGCGTAGGAACAAGACGTCTACTCCTCGTCGGTGAAGTAGTAGTCGGGTTCACATACCAAATAATTTTCAGTACGGGTTGTACTGGCCACATCTCCTACCCTATGCTTTGTGTTTGCTATGTAGTATTTGGTGGGATGTAGAGGATATAATCAAAGCGACCTAATATATGGCTATGGTTTCCTATGCAAGTACTGACCAATAATATATAATATAGTTCATCAAGTTTTAACCCATCTTATCCACATATCCATCCCATTCCATCACCATCACACACGTCTCACCCTCTCGCACTCAGTCAACAGGTCCAACTCTCTCTCGGAGCCTGTCTCAGTGGCTCACAGCCGAAAGGGTAACACCAGGGGGAGGATTAGAAGGACTCATCTCACTACTCCCGAGAAGCGTGGGTCTTAGGAAAAAGACATACCAGTGGCTCATGGACTATATATATAGATTCATAAACTCTGCAGAGCGTGTACTCCCGTAACAATAAGGTCACCATCATTGGCGGTGCCCCGCCTAAGCTGATTCCGGCTGCTTTCTAACTATTGCGATGCCACACTACCACTCAGTAATGGGACATCCTGGATAGGTACCACCGGCACACTAAGACTGTGAGACATAGTATTGGGCCCTCGAGGTCACTATGTTGTCTGAGGGTGTGGGTCCCAATGCCTGTACCTCCCGACACTATCTGCTAACAACCTAGTAGTAGTGGCACCGTCCTAGCTAGTCAGACATCCGTCCCTCGCCCATACAGGGGTGAGCGGTTTGCACGTAGGTCCCAAGGTTCCAGTCCTCAAGAGATATCAGGTCCTAGGGAATCAGACAGGATTATCTTCTCATAGGGACTACAACAGTCCGTGCTAAAACAGCACCTCCTACCCGGGGCTTCGCTCCACGAAGGTTCTCACCCCCAGGATCACCATATACCTCACAATGTGCCCGCCACAAGCACCTGATACGGGAATGCCCAGAACACATCCCTCGGCAAGACTTGCCCACAAGGCTCCTCGTAGAATCCTGTCCGATTGACTCAACCCTCACCACACACCCAAGACGCACGTAGCACTCTCCCCGAGTAAAGTGGCACCATGTGCCTTAACCATATAACCATACTCTCCACCACGCATCACATCACACAGATATAGGCGTAGTAGAAGTAAAGCATCATAAGTAAATAAGTATGCGTCTAGCCTATCAGCGGGTGTGCAGGAGTAAGGTTGCAACAAGGTAAAGGCTCATCAAGAAAATCTACCATGCAACCTATCATTAGGTGATATTCACAAATAAGCACTAGCAAACTCGATATTATGCCATGCGTAATAGGATCTACGAGGTTGGGTGAGGTGTGGCACCTGCGAAGTCATCACCGAGCTCCTCCTCGTACTTGTAGTCGTCCTCCTCAAACTGCTCCTCCTCTAAAACGAGACATAAATAGTCACGTTAGCGACTCCTATAGAGTATCACAAAGAACCAAATGAAATTGAATAACCCTAAATGCAATCATACATAAGCCTATGATGTAGAGCTCATTTTTATGAAAATTTAGACACTTGGTTCATATTTTTTGGAGTTCGTATGAATTAGTTATGAATTTTATAAGATTTAATCATATTCTAAAAAGAAAAAGACTGATTAAACCAGGGGCTGACACGTGGCGGCTTCTGATTGGTCCAAGTGGCATGCGGGTCCGGCAGAGGTGGCGTGGGGCTGACGTCAGCATGGGTCCGGCGGTTTAGACGTTGACAGGTTGGACCCACGGTCCTGGTCACTGACATGTGGGATGGGGTCAACGGTCAACGTTGACCAATCATCGGTCAACGCCGGCCGGGCCTCGACTGGGCCTCGACGAGCTTGGGTAGGGCTGGATCTAGGCCAGGTTGGGCCGGCCTGGCCCGAACATGTGTCGGGCTCTGGTCGTGCCACGTTGCCGATCTGGGTCCAGTGGGCTTGGTCCACGGTGCTTTAGTCCATGGACCCGGCTCATGGTGCACCGAAGACAGGGCGACTAGGTGGCGCTGCACGATTGGTCTAGCTAGGTCCACATGGCCACGTGGACGTGGTCCAGCGGACGGGAAAAATCCCCCTTCTCTGCCTCATGCGCGCGGCCGGGCGCGGTGCTTGCCGGCGTGGAGCAGGGGCACGGTGGTTGCGGGAGGTGCAGGCTAGGCGGAGCAGCGGCTAGGGCTGTGTAGAGGTATGCAGAGGCGGTTGCAGGGCACAAGCTGACTTGCGGGGCCTTGGCTCATCGGCGCACGTGCTTCGACGGTGGCCAGCGGCGAGGCCATGGCAGTGGGGCACTACAGTGCATGGGAGGCATCCTTGACTTGTGCTACAGATTCCTGAGCACGAGGCGAACATAGTGGGGTGCTCAATTTAGAGGAATCAGCCCCTAGGCCGACGGTCGACGGCGGCGGCGGCGAACGACGGTGGCGGCGAAAAGCTCTGGCGAAACTCAAAATTGGCCTCCATCTTCACCTTCTCCTACCCGTGCGGAGCAGCTCGGAGCTCCAGAGGACGAAGGTTAGGTTGCAGCGGCGCTCCGGCGGTCGGAGGCGCACGGCGACTAGGGCTAGCAAAGTGTGTCGAGCCCCACTGGGGTCAAACTGAGCTCCAGGAAGTTGCCTAGATTGTGTTCTAGACTACGGCGAGCATGGTGGGGTAGCTAATGTGGCCTATGGCGCACTAGACGATGGGAACACCGAGGATGAGCTAGTCGACGGCCATGGGAGGCATGGGCGAGGTTACCTCGGTGGTGCTGATGGTGGCGGATGCTGCGGGGTTGTGGTAGCAGGCGCTCGGGGGAGGTGTAGCAGAGCAGCGGCGGTGCAGTGGAGCAGGGCCGCTAGGTCCTCCTCCGGCGAGCAGCAACGGTGGTGGCGCACGGGTCCGGCTTCGGCAGCAGCAGCTCCTCCCCGCCTTCTTGCCTTCCTTCCACTCCTCTGCTCCTGGGTTAGCAGGCAAGGCAAGGTGGTGCAGTGAGCCAGCAAAGGTGGCTGGGCATAGGGGAAACCCTAATGGCACCGAGCTCCGCTATTTATAGCCATGGTGGCCATGGCGGACGACGTGGATGGCTTGTGTCGATTCAGCGGCTGGGCGTGGCCGCGTGCTTGGGTTAGGGTTTCGAGGGAGCATGGCGTGGGCAGGTGGAGATGGACAGCATCACGGCGGTCACGGGCGCGGGATGAGCGGCGGTGGTGCCATTGCCACTAATGGAGCGGCGGACGCGACCGGCCGATGAGCATAAAAGGAAAAAGGGAAGGGCTGACAGGCGGGGTCAGGGCATCAGCAGCACAGCGGTGGTGTGCGGGCGTGCGACGTGAGCGGCGCCTCATGCTAGGCCAATTTAGCTTGCTAGGCCATGGCAGTGCGAGCTTACGGTGCGAGGCAGCAGGCTGAGGCAGGCGTGGTGGCAGGCCGAGGCGGCCGGCCATGCTGGGCTGGGCTAGTGCGGGCGAGCCAGTGCGAGAAGGCTTGCGTGAGCGAGCGGCGGGGCTAGCCTTGCTAGGCAGCAAAGCAGGCTAGGGCATGCGGTGAAGGCAGGCCAGGCCCGGTGGCCTTGCTGGGCTGCTATTGCTGCTGGGCTGCTTTCCTCTTTTCCTTTTCTTCTTCTTTTCTTTTCCCTTTTCTATTTCTATTTCCCAAATACTAATCCATACCATGATCATGTTAGTGTATGCATGTTAATGACTATAGCACCAATATCATACTAGGTCCACTAGAGTCTCATGGTCTAGTTGGAAGCCAAGTCCAAGGTTAGTATACTTATATATATACATATGATAATTATGTTGTTGATTTTATTATTCAATATATAAAATCAACAAGATGCAAACCAAACTCTGGATTAAAATGCAGATGCTCAACTACGAGTAGGTGCTACTTGTGCAACATCTAGGTAGTTTCCTACATGACACTCACCAACAAGGGATACTTTTAGAAAAATTTTTGTTGGTTGCGATTTTTGGTGTTCGGATTTTTAGGGTTGTTACAGTCCTACCCCCTTATGAGAATCTCGTCCTTGAGATTTTAAAAGTGCAACTTACTCTTGAAACAAGTAGGGGTAGAGCCTTCTCATTTCTAATTCCTTCTCCCAAGTTGCTTGTCGTTCTGTGTGATTGCTCCACTGAATCTTCAAGTATGGCGTGCTGGTGTTTCTGGTTTCCTTGGTGGTTCTATCCATGATGCAGATGGGGTGCTCTCTGTATTCCAGGGTGTCCTAAATATCCAGTGCCTCGGCGGGTATCGGATGCTCTGGCAGCTGCAAACACTTGCGTAATTGTGACACATGGAACACTGGGTGCAATCCTGCTAGTTGCGCAGGTAACTCAATTTTGTAGGTAAGCTTGCCAATTCTTTCACTGATTCTGTACGGTCCCACATACCTTGGTGCTAGCTTCCCTTTCACATGGAATCTAGCAGTCTCTCGAAGCAGGGAGACCTTGAGATAGACATAGTCCCCGACTTCAAACTCGAGGTCTCTACGCCTCTTGTCGATATAGCTCTTCTTATGGCTCTGGGCAATCCTCAGATTCTCTTGCACTTGGGTGGCTCCTTCTTCGACCTCCTTGATGGTGGTAGGGCCAAAGAATGATCTTTCACCTATTTTGGACCACATCAGGGGTGTTCTGCATGGTCTTCCATACATAGCCTTGAATGGTGACATCTTGAGACTAGCCTGGTAACTATTGTTGTAGGAGAACTCTGCAAAGGGCAAACTCTTCTCCCAATCAGTTCCATATTTCAGAACACAAGCTCAGAGCATATCTTCAAGGATCTAGTTCACTCTCTCTGTCTGAGGGTGGTAAGCGGTACTGCAATCTAGGTTACTTCCTATTGACTTGTTCAGGGCCTTCCAGAACTTGGATGTATACTGTGGCCCACGATCAGATATTATGCTCTTAGGGGCTCCATGCAGCTTGAGAATGTTCTCAACATACAGATCTGCTAGCTGGCCCACTCGGGCATCATTCTTGATGGCTAGGAAGTGAGCTACCATAGTCAAGCGATCGACTATCACCCATATAGCATCATGGCCTTTTGAGGTTCGAGGCAAACCCACAATGAAATCCATAGAAATGCTATCCCATTTCCATTCAGGTATATCAAGTGGCTTCAGCAGTCCTGTAGGTCTCTTGTGCTCAGCCTTGACGCATTTACAAATGTCGCATCTAGCAACATGACCTATGATATTTGACTTCATGTTCTTCCACCAGAATTTCCTTTTCAAATCAGCATACATCTTAGTACTGCCTGGGTGGATACAATACTTGGAGTCATGTCCTTCTAAGAGGATCTCATTGCGGATAGCTGGGTCTGCAGGCACACAAATTCTGTCCTTGTACCAATAGGTACCTTGCTCATCTTCACTAAACTCTGGGCACTTGCCTTGCGTCAAGAGCTCGTGTATCTCCCAAATCTCTAGCCAATGGCACTGGGCTTCATGGATCCTATCCATGAGAGTGTAATGTACACGAAGCTCGTTCAACAAGCCATGGGGTATCACCTCCATCTGTAACTCATCAATGCCCTCTTGCAACTCCTTGGACAAGGTGGTGGTGAACAGAGCATGACAATGGCTTTTGAGGCTAAGAGCGTCAGCGACCACATTGGCCTTCCCAGGGTGATAGAGAATCTCCATATCGTAGTCATTAATCAACTCAAGCCAACAACGCTGTCTCATGTTTAGGTTTTCCTGGGTGAAGAAGTACATCAGGCTCTTGTGATCGGTATAGATTTCATACTTGTTCCCAATCACATGGTGCCTCCAAATCTTCAATGCATGGATCATAGCTGCAAGCTTGAGATCATGGATGGGGTAATGCTATTCGTGCTCTTTAAGCTGATGGGAAGCATAGGTAATGAATTTCCCATTCTGCATTAGAACACAACCAAGCCCGAGGTGAGATGCATCGCAATAGACCACAAAGTCCTGGTGGATATCAGGCAAGGCAAGAACAGGTGTTGTCGTGAGCTTCTCTTTCAGGGTCTGGAAACTTTGTTCACATTGGGGCGTCCATTCAAACTCATTGGTCTTCTTCAGGAGGTTGGTCATGGGGTGAGCTATCTTAAAAAATTTCTTGATGAATCGGCAATAATAACCAGCCAATCCCAAGAAACTTCTCACGTCGGTCATATTCTGTGGCTGCTCCTATCCCTTCACTATCTCAATCTTGGACGGATCAATAGCTACTCCGTCAGCATTGAGTAGCGACCTCTTCAAGCCAGAACTCACACTTGCTAAACTTGGCGTAGAGCTAATGCTTTCTCAACTTCTCCAACACTATCCTCAGATGTTGTTCATGCACCTCAGTGGTGGCAGAATAGACAAGAATGTCATCAATGAAGACCACCATGAATTTATCCAGCTCCTGCATGAACACTTTATTCATCATGTTCATAAAATAAGCCGATGCATTCGTAAGACCGAAGGACATGACAATGTACTCATACTGCCCATATCTGGTGACAAATGCTATCTTAGGAATGTCCTCTTCTCTGATCTTCATCTGATGGTAGCCTGATCTGAGGTCAATCTTGGAGAAATACTTGGCATTGCACAGCTAGTCTAGCAGGTCATCTATGCTCACCAGGGGTACTTGTTCTTTATGGTCACGGCATTCAGGTTCTTGTAATCAATGCACATCCTTTGTGTACCATCCTTCTTCTTAACAAACAGAATAGGAGATCCCTAGGGCGAGGCACAGGGCCTAATGAACCCTTTCTCGGATAGCTCCTCAAGCTATTTCTTAAGCTCCTTAAGCTCATCAATTGCCATACGGTTGGGTCGCTTATAAATAGGACTCGTACCAGGCAACAGGATGATCATGAACTTGACATCCCTGTCCGGTGGCATCCCTGGTAGCTCTTTCGAAAAGACACCGGGGTACTCATGAACTACATGCATTTCCTCAAGTGACTTCCCTTCAAGGGCACATAGCATGGAAGCAACTGTCCCTTTGTTTGGCTCACATCTGACCCGGTGACCACTTGGACGGGTTATATCCACAAATCTAAGCGAGCAAGATATCACTCCCTTGTTCTGGGTCAACCAATCCATCCCTAGAATGACGTCTAGGCCTTTGAAGGGTAGCAAGGTAAGATCAGCAAGAAAGGTAAGACCCTCGATCATGATACTCACTCCCTTACATCTTTGGTGCAACAAACATTGCCCAAAGTTGAATTGGTGTATAAGGCTTCCTTTCGTGGAGTGACAGGTATATGGTGCTCTCATGCAAACTTGGTGGATATATAAGAACATGTAGCACCTGAATCAAATAGCACGGAGGCCTTGACTCCATGCACTAAAACATACTGTACACCACGTCGGGGGCGCCCCGGGCATCCTCTGCTATGATGTGGGTGAGGCAGCCAAGGGGTGCTCTAGATGGCACCTGCTTGTGCGTGGTGCCCTGGTGCTGCTTGGCGAGCGCTGGTGTAGCTGGTGCAGCCTTGTTCAGGCACTCGGCTGCCTTATGACCCGGCTGGCCACAAGCAAAGCAAGTATAGGTCACGCCGTCTATGGGGGTTGGCACGGCAGCGCTCCATGTGCTACCTCCTGGTGCGGCATGAGCGTACGCTTTGTGATCCTGAGTAGGGCGAGGGTAGTTGTTGGTGTGGGTACCACAGCCCCAGCTCGAACCGTGTGCAGCCCCCTGGGCGAAGCGAGAGCGGGGAGGCTGAGACGCCTCACCACGCGACCTGGTTGGGGCAGGTGCACGGGAGGTGCCCTCAACACAGTGCTTCTTGGTCTTGACAGGTGCCTCCTTCTCCGTGAAAACCTCATCGTGGTCCTTCTCGATCTCCATGCACCAGTCGATCAAGTCATGCAGGGTGTGGCTCTTGGTGCCTAAGAGGGAGAGCCTAATGTGGCTACACAAGCCCTTGTGGTAGTAGTACATCTTCTCCTTCTTAGAATTCACCACTGAGGCAGGTGCATAGCGCAGCAGGTTAGTGATGCAGGTGGTGTACTCATGCACTTTGTCAGCTCCCATGGAGATGTCGTGGAACTCATTCTCCTTCTTCTCCAGCGCACCCTCACGAACAAAGAACGCATGGAACTCTTCCATGAACTCATCCTAGGAGATGTTAGCAGGGTCCTGGTGGGTCTCATGGAGGCTGTCCCACCAAGATCGCCTAGCACCCACAAGCTGGTGAGTTGCCAAGCCAACACACTCCTTGTCAGTGCAAGCGGTCAAGTCCAGCTTCTTCTTAATCTCCCTTAGCCAGTCATCAGCAGTGATGGGGTTGATGCTGGTGCCATCGAACGTTGGGGGCCTCAGCTTGAGAAAGAACTCTAGCTTCTTGTAGTAGTCATCATGTGGCTGTCTATGGTGGGGGGTGCAGCGCGTTCTCAGCTAAGACTCGAAGAAGCTCGGTCTGCTGGGCTATCACATCCACCAAAAGTGGCATGGGTGGTGGTGGCAGAGCTGCATCTCCTCCAGTGGCAAGCTTAGGCTCAGGCTCTGCAGCAGGCTGTGGTGGTCCTCCAGCCACGCCTCTAGCTGCTGGTTCCGGCTCAACAACCAGTGGCGGTGGTGGATGTGTAGGCCGTGGGGTGGCAGCGCGGGGTGGCTCCTCAAGGTTGAGGGGTATGTGACCAATGCATCCACGACCACGACCACAACCATGTCCACGACCCCTGGTGGGCATAGGCTAAGGGGAGCAGTTGTTCAAGCGGCTAGTATGATGAGTGGACATCCTGCTTAACATAAATCTTAGGTTAGGGCACATGTGCGTGTGATATATCTTGACACTAATGATGTAATAATTAAGATAGCTTAATGAATTAAAAGCATTTAAATCTATCCAACACTCATACAGAGAAGCATGAAGATCCATAAAGATGTGATAAATTCTATATCATCCATTACATCAGGTGGGTACATGCCTATATCTCTAGCAGCTATGCTTGGAGACTCGCGAGAAACGTACTACATGGAGGTAGTTCTAGCAAATGGGGTGGACAAACCACTCAACAAAATGGTGAGTCTGGTCATTCAGCCACACAGGGCCCATCATCTCTCGATCCTACACTACGCTAAATCATCCCTAGGGACTGGTCCAAACTGTAAGCTGTGGGGGGAATACCGATGCCAGAAGCTTGGATTTGCTCATCAGTCATCGAAAGGCGAGAGACATAACGACGGGCTTCCTCAAGCTATGGGGTAGACACTGACTGTCCACTGAGTCCAGTGGTGGGGCGACAACTCAAGTTGAGGCGAGATTGCCCTAGCTCAAATGTCTCAAATCTGACCTTCTTACGGGCTTGTAAGGAGAGCTCTTCCTACAATTCCTCGTACTCCCTGACTCTCTTGCGATCTGATCTCTTCCAAGCCTCCATGGTGTGTTTGAGCTTATCTATGAGGTATGCTGTCTTGTGGATGTATTTGATCAGGTGTCCCTAGTCATATTCGGTGGGGGTGCATGCCTCCATCAACCTCTCACGGAGTGCACTACACTACTCACGAAGTCTGTCCCTGTAGAGGGCATCATCACTCTGCTTCTGGAACATCTTCGCATAGTCCTTGTTCTTCTCTGCTAGAGTAGTCTCGAGATCCCAAATCTTCCTGTTGAGTCGGCTGTCATGGAGCTGAAGCTTCTCCATTTCATTCGTCAGCCTGGCGATCTGGTCCTAGTGAGTGTGCTCCTTGCACCCTAACTCACGCTCTAGGTCCGCAATCTTCTACTTCCATGCTGCCTCCTTGCTCTCTGATTCGTGGATCCTCTCGTCAACCTCCATGAGGTAGTTGCAGTCACAGTGTGCCTTTCGCTCTAGCTTGGCAATGTACATTTCCTGGCACTATAGGTACATCAGAGAGGTGCGGTGGCAAGGGTTGTAGTCAACTCTGATATTCTGCTCGATGTAGATGATCTCCTCCCAAGTACCCTGCTGAACATCAAGGGCACGAGGAAGCAGATGAAAGCGACTCTCCTTTAGGTAGTCAACCCTGTTGCACAGCATAGTGCGAAGTGCCTGGCGCGAAACGGTCTGAACACACATACTAGTGTTGTTGTCAAAGGCGAAGTCGGTGAAGGCAGCAACTCCAGGCAGGTTCATGCTTGCAGGCACGTTGATGCGGACTGCCTTGTAGCCCTCGATGCCTCCTCCAAGGGCGGGCTTGCCATGGCAAAGGTACTTGACTTTCTCCATGGGAACACCAAGCTCGATGAGAACTTCGCGAAGCACATGAGCGTAGCCTCCATACTCTATCTCGTCGAGTCTGTACTCAATGACATCCATCGGCGGCAATGGACCAAGCGGCAAGTTGGGGTCCATCAGCAGGTTGACACGAGAATGGAATTAGAAAAGTTGCAGAGAGAGATAAGCCATGCGTAAAAGCGTAAGCAGTGGTCGGTGTATAACCGAGAGATATCAAGGTTGTCCTAATTCTATCATCCAATCCTATGGGTCTCGTCCTAGGGTCAAGCATGGCTCTGGTACCAACTGAAACATCCTCAATTTTCCACAAAGGGAAAACACACAGAATGGCAAATAGTATGATAGTTCTAAGCCCAAACCATCATATAATCCAGCAGCAGTTGATACAGGATCCATACATCGAATAAAAAGAGTACAATTAGGGGGAATTACGTAAATAGTCCATTGCCACACTGGCGAAAAACATCAGAGTAGCAGCATCTAGAATAGCTGCAGAAGGCGAAAGCATCAATAAATCTCCAAATGAAGCCTGAGCATAGGAACGAGACGTCTACTCCTCGTCGGTGAAGTCGTAGTCGGGTTCACCTGCCAAATAATTTTTAGTACGGGTTATACTGGCCACATCTCCTACCCTATGCTTTGCTTTTGCTATGTAGTATTTGGTGGGATGCAGAGGATATAATCAAAGCGACCTAATATATGGTTGTGGTTTCCTATGAAAGTAGTGACCAATAATATATAATATAGTTCATCAAGTTTTAACCCATCTCATCCACATATCCATCCCATTCCATCACCATCACACACGTCTTACCCTCTCGCACTCAGTCAACAGGTCCAACTCCCTCTCGAAGCCTGTCTCAGCGGCTCATAGCCAGAAGGGTAACACTAGGGGGAGGATTAGAAGGACTCATCTCACTACTCCCGAGAAGCGTGGGTCTCAAGAAAAAGCCATACCAGTGGCTCACGGACTATATATATAGATTCATAAACTCTGCAGAGCGTATACTCCCATAACAACAAGATCACCATCATCGACGATGCCCCGCCTAAGCTGATTCTGGCTGCTTTCTAACTGATGTGATGCCACCCTACCACTCAGTACTGGGACATCCCGGATAGGTACCACTGGCACACTGAGACTGTGAGACATAGTACCGGGCCCTTGAGGTCACTATGTTGTCTAAGGAGGGTGTGGGTCCCAATGCCCCTACCTCTCAACACTATCTGCTAACAACCTAGTAGTAGTGGCACCGTCCTAACTAGTCAGACATCCGTCCCCCACCCATACAGGGGCAAGCGTTGAGCACATAGGTCCCAAGGTTCTGGTCTCCAAGAGATATTAGGTCCTAGGGGAATCAGATAGGATTATCTTCTCACAGGGACTACAATAGTCCGTGCTAAATCAACACCTCCTACCCGGGGCTTCGCTCCACTAAGGTTCTCAACCCCGGGATCACCATATACCTCACAATGTGCCCGCCACAAGCACCTCATACGGGAATGCCGAGAATACATCCCCCAGCAAGACTTGGCCGCAAGGCTCATTGTAGAATCCTGTCTGATCGACTCAACCCTCACCACACACCCAAGGCGCACGCAGCACTCTCCCTGAGTAAAGTGGCACCACGTGCTTTAACCATATAACCATACTCTCCATCACGCATCACATCACACAGATTTAGGCGTAGTAGAAGTAAAGCATCATAAGTAAATAAGCATGCATCTAGCCTATCAGCGGGTGTGCAGGAGTAAGGTTGCGACAAGGTAAAGGCTCATCAAGCAAATCTACCATGCAAGCTATCATCAGGTGATATTCACAAATAAGCACTAGCAAACTAGATATTATGCCATGCGTAATATGATCTACAAGGTTGGGTGGGGTGTGGCACCTGCGAAGTCATCACCGAGCTCCTCCTCGTACTCGTAGTGGTCCTCCTCAAACTGCTCCTCCTCTAAAACAAGACATAAATAGTCACGTTAGCGACTCCTATAAAGTATCACAAAGAACCAAATGAAATTCAATAACCCCAAATGCAATCATACATAAGCCTATGACGTAGAGCTCATTTTTATGAAAATTTGGACACTTGGTTCATATTTTTTGGAGTTCGTATGAATTAGTTATGAATTTTACAAGATTTAATCATATAATCAAAAAGGAAAAGACTGATTAAACTAGGGGCTGACACGTGGTGGCTTTTGATTGGTCCACATGGTGTGCGGGTCCGGCAGAGGTGGTGTGGGGCTGACGTCAGCATGGGTCCGGTGGTTTAGACACTGACAAGTGGGACCCACGGTCCTGGTCACTAACATGTGGGATCGGGTCAACGGTCAACGTTGACCGGTCATCCGTCAACGCCGACCGGGCCTCGACCGGGCCTCGGCCGGCTTGGGTAGGGCTAGATCTGGGTCAGGTTCTGGTCGTGCCACATTGCGGATTAGGGTCCAAAGGGCTTGGTCCACGGTGCTTTGGTCCATGGACCCGATTCACAGTGCACCGAAGACAGGGTGGCTAGGTGGCGCTGCGTGGTTGGTCCAGCTGGGTCAATGTGGCCACGTGGACGTGGTCCAGCGGACAAGGAAAAATCCCTCTTCTCTGCCTCACGCGCATGACCAAGCGTGGTGCTTGCCAGTGTGGAGCAGGGGCGCGATGGCTGCGGGCAGTGCGGGCTAGGCGGAGCAGTGGCAAGGGCTGCGCAGAGGTATGGCGGAGGCGGTTGTAGGGTGCAAACTAACTCACAGGTCCTTGGCTCATCGGTGCACGCGCTTCGATGGCGGCTGGCGGCGAGGCCGCGGCGATGGGGCGCTATAGCACATGGGAGGCACCCTTGACTTGTGCTACGCCTTCCTGAGCACGAGGCAAATGTAGTGGGGCAATCAATTTGGAGGAATCAGCCCCTAGGCCGGTGGTCGACGGCGGCGATGGCGGACGACGGTGGCGGCGAGCATGGTGGGGTAGCTAATGAGGCCTATGGCACACTAAACGACAGGAACGCCGAGGATGAGCTGGTCAGCGGCCATGGGACGCATGGGCGAGCTTACCTCGGCAGTGCTGACGGCGGTGGATGCTGCGGGGTTGTGGTAGCAGGTGCTTGGGGGAGGTGTAGCAGAGCAGTGGCGTCGCGGTGGAGCGGGGCCGCTAGGTCCTCCTCCGGCGAGCAGCAACGGTGGCGGCACGTGGGTATGGCTCCGGCAGCAGCAGCTCCTCCTTGCCTTGTTGCCCTCCTTCCACTCCTCTGCTCCTTGGTTAGCAGGCAAGGCAAGGTGGTGCAGTGAGCCAGCAAAGGCGGTTGGGCATGGGGGAAACCCTAATGACACCGAGCTCCGCTATTTATAGCCATGGCGGCCATGGCGGAAGGTGTGTATGGCTTGTGCCGATCCAGTGGCTGGGCGTGGTCGCGTGCTAGGGTAGGGTTTTGAGGGAGCACGGCGTGGGTAGGTGGAGATGGACAGCATTGCGGTAGTCACGGGCACAGGATGAGCGGCGGAGGCGCCATTGCCACTAATGGAGTGGTGGACGCGACAGGCCGGTGAGTAGAAAAGGAAAAAGGAAAGGGCTGATAGGCGGGGTCCGTGCGTCAGCGGCACAGCGGTGGCGTGCGGGCATGCAGCGCGAGCGGCGCCTCATGCTAGGCTGATTCAGCTTGCTGGGCCGCTGCAGCGCGAGCGTGTGGGGCAAGGCAGCGGGCAGAGGCGGGCGCGGTGGCAGGCCAAGGCAGCAGGCCATGCTGTGCTGGGCCGGTGCGGGTGAGCCAGCGTGAGCAGGCGCGCATGAGCGAGGGGCGGGCCTGGCCTTGCTGGGCCGCGAAGCAGGCTGGGCCCAATGGCCTTACTGGGCTGCTACTGCTACTGGGCTGCTTTCCTCTTTTCCTTTTCTTCTTCTTTTCTTTTCCCTTTTCTATTTCTATTTCCCAAACACTAATCCATACCATGATCATGTTAGTGTATGCATGTTAATGACTATAGCACCAACATCATACTAGTTCCACAAGAGTCTCATGGTCTCGTTGGAAGCCAAGTCAAAGGTTAGTATACTTATATATATACATATGACAATTATGTTGTTGATTTTATTACTCAATATATAAAATCTACAAGATGCAAACCAAACTCTGGATTAAAATGCAGATGCTCAACTACGAGTAGGTGCTACTTGTGCAACATCTAGGTAGTTTCCTACATGACACTCACCAACAATGGGATACTTTTAGAAAAAATTTTGTTGGTTGCGATTTTTGGTTTGGATTTTTAGGGTTGTTACTCCTAACATTGCAACTAACTAAGCAGTGAATGCACTATCCTCCATTTCATGCTCCATGGCCTTGCTGTTCTTCTGCACCTTGGTCTTCTTTCTTGTCATTGGTCCTTTCCCACCTCTATTGTTCAACTTGTGGTCCTTAGGATCCTGAACTTTCATGCTGCAAAACTGCACACCTAGGTTTTTGATTACTATACTGCTTAATGTAGGAGGATTACAATGAGTGCATCTTTTCTGTGAGCAGTCAGCACTTTTGTACCCTCTCTAAATTTGTTTAACTGTGTTACTTCTACATACCTCTGTATCCACTAATGGTGTTTGCCTCTTGGATAGCCTCTTCCTCTTGGCCACCATATCTTCATCAGCTTTCTCTCCTTTATTCTCTTCATGTTTGCTTTGTCCTTGTCCTCTGAGTGTGATTCAAATTCACAAGATACACAGACATCAGCTTGTGTAAACTCATTAACCCTGAACATTTTGGGCAAAGTAAGTGTTACATTACCATTGTTATCTTGTAACATGGTTGATGCACTAGAGGCCATAAACTGCTTAGGCTTTCCCAAACTTGGAGTGCCATACTGACCTTGTGGGTGTCATGCACTTCCCTGAAGATCTGACCACTGCTGGTATGGCATTAGGGCCATGCCTATCTGCATATGCTGATGCTGCACTCCTTCACCCCTTCTGCTGCCCCAACTGCTCTTGCATCCCTAAAACCCCCAATTATTCGTGCATTTCTCCCATCTGTGCATCCTGAGGCTGAGGCTGGATTTGGTTCTGGTGAAACTCATCAGCTATATTCATCAGCTCCTGCTCAACTAGATTAAGAGGCAGCTGGATATCAGCCAGCTCTTGGTGATGAGGTATTTCATGGAAGCCTTCCTGACCAGTTCCAAACAGCTGATCTAGATGAAAGTCATCCCCTCCTTCTTCCATATCATTATCTCCATTTCCAAGCAGTTGGTCCTTTGGTATGTCTTCCCCTAAAACATCTAGTATTTGTGGTATTGGAAATGCATTTGCAAACTATTGCAAATCTTCATCTGCCTGCATTGGCATGGAAAAAGTGAGTCCCTGCATCTCCAAGCTGTACCCATTTCATATTGCCCCTTTGCTTCAGGTAACGAGAAATAAAGAATAAAAGAATATAACTAACCAGAGCAAGCATTGATCAAATATATAACTATGCAAAGAATTATTAGTAAATATCTAACTAGTATGTCTAGCTTCAGGACTAAGTCTGGGATGATAGAAAGATCCCCATAGCTGTCTGCCAGCCGATAGAGATTTTACGAACTCCTACTCCATACCCGAACATGGGGAATGCAAGGGATGAACGGGGTTGTCACTACCTGTCCACCTACCCCTCTATCTATGGAGTACCAATATATCCGCCGATCTCCACATACCCGAGCACCATGCCCATATAATTGGAAACAACTCCTAAACCCCACGGACCCCAACCCTTCGGATTGACAGGCTAGGTTAAGAGCAACCGAAAAGGCATGATGAACCATCACCTCATTCCAAGTTCTTCCTCTATTCATACTAATTCGATGAATGATGAAGAACGAAGATGAACAAGTTAAGAACATAATACATAAACTATGTACTAGTCTATATATCATGATCATAACATGAACATAACGATACTCTAATTTATATGCATGATTATATAAATAAGATGATAACTTGCACATGGAGGAAAACTGAATTATATTCATACCAAGATGTTCTTCTTCCTCCAAGGAGACAAGCTCTCCTTGATAGCTTTTACCTTACTCACAAACTACAAAGTCTACTCTAAAGAATATAAGGGAGTGGTGTGAGGTGAATGACTCCAAATGAATGTGGGTGTTGATAATGGAGGAGCACCCTCTATTTATAGCTCCACTTGGTCGGTTTCAGTGTTAGTAAATATGAGGTGAAACCGATGTGGGGGAACTGCCTATGAACCGCCTGAGTGAGCTGGGCCCGGGGGGAAAAACTGGGGGGCGACCACCCCTGGGGCGGTCGGTCCCCTAGTGGGGCCTGCTGGCCACCGCCTTCGCATGGTCGGTCCCTCTCTAGGGCTGGACCTCTCCTGCAGTTACGTTTGGGCCTAGATTTGGAATGAGGATGGGCTCCTTTATCATTCTTGATTGCACATTTCCTGAATTCATATTCTTCTTTTGCTCTTTCCCATTTGTGTTGTGTATTTCCACTAATTTTCATTAAATAACGTGCAAAACATGAACACTAGAGGTACAAAGTGGAATTTCGTTAATAGCATATGCATATGTGTTAAAGCATGATTGTTTCTCTCCATTTAGACATAAATTGGGGTTAAAATTGATCCGTAAGCACCACCAACAATGCATCCATAATTTATTATTGATTATCCATACATCATTTAAAATATATAGTAATAGTACTCCCAAGTTTATAAAGTCAAGGTCCAGTTATCAACCAGTTTATAAAGTGTAATACATGAAGTCATTGGAAACTAGTAAAAATTTAAGGCCAGTAATTTTGGCTCATTTGGCTCTCGAGCTGGCTCGCGAGCCGGCTCGTTATGACATGAGCTAAAGTGCTGGGTCATCTATCAAGTCGAGCCACTATCGATCTGAATCGAGTGAGCCACTATCGATCCGAGTCGAGCGAGCTACCGAGTTGCAAGCTTTTCATCCAGCTTTAATTGTAGGCCTTAGTTTTTGTGTGTGCAAAGTGTTGTGTGTCAATTTGATCTCTAATTGGATGAATGTGACAGGATCATGCAAGAATGGTGAGCATGATCTTCTTGTATAGATCAGATTTGTACTATATGTAGCTTGTCACTGTCCCAACTAATTTTACATAATTAGGGAATCCTTATTTACAGCTAGATCTATTTTGTTATTGTTTATTTGTCAAGTTTGCTGCCATCAGATTTTCTAATTATATACACATACATATGCATTATGATTATGTGATGGTGTTGAACTAACTCAAGTCTCACCTTCTTTTTTTAGATTATGTGAGGGTGCTTAACTCTTGGACCGCATTTTGTCTAGAAACCCCTTTATGTATGTCATTAATTTAACCACAGCCACCTATTTTAGGTTTGTAATGTTCAGAGCTAGACAAATTTCATTAAGATGCACTTAAGATGATTATAAGTAGTAAATTTGTCATGCTATGTCCTTATCTATGTCAAGATGTAACAATCTCTACATCTAAATTGTCTGATTGTTTCTCCATAGGTGGTAGTGATTAGATAGAAGCTTGTACAGCTATATTTATTGGAAATGATGCTGTTGATCAGCTCACTAATTTTAATTGTATAATAACTTGCATTTCAATATTCAGCTGAGGCCAAAGTACTAGATTTAATTTGTATTTTTTGTGATTTTTATAATTTCTGTTCTGTGATTTTGGTGAAGGCACACGTCTGACTTGTTTTCGTTTATGCATGTTAAAGAGAAATATGGAAGAAACTAAATCTGGTTTGCAAAGAAATCTGGGAACCCCTCTTTTTAGTGAATCAGGCAAAGAAAAGATCAAGTTATGTCTTTGAACTTTTCCTCTCCCCTATCTGTGGCTCTCATATATTTAATATGTGTTTTGCATATACTAAAATTTTTTAATTGCACATTGATTATTAGTAAATTGCATAACCTAATATCTGCAATTATGGTGCTGAAAATGTGCAATCATTTATCTATTTTAGATAGAACTGAGAACAACTTTTAATTGTGTGGTAGAAAATATAAGCCGTTAGAACTCTACTCGAAATCACCTACTATCCCATTGGTAATTAGAGCTTCTAGAACATATAAGTCATTATAAGGTTGTAATTTAATTGTTAGTTTTGATTGTCATATCTTTGATTATGCTGGTCCCCCCATAGCTCTGTCTATGTGCTGTTATGGGGAAATATTATTGTTAATTGTCCTTTCATAGAAAGAACAATTATCTCTTGTAATTTGTGTTCTTTGATCTTTGTTCTATCTATGTGCCATTATAGGGAGATATTTTTGTTAATTGTCCTTTCACAGAAAAAATTGTCACTTGTAATTTATGCTCTTTGATCTGTGGTCTGTTTATGTGCCATTATGGGAAAATATTTTTGTTAATTGTCCTTTCATAAAAAGTTTGCCACTTGTAATTTGTGCTCTTTGATCTATGATCTATGTTGTGTATTTGTGTTAGATGGAGAAGGCTGAAAGGTAGTAAAAAAAGGTTTCATTTATTTTGTATTTTTGTCCACAGAAAGGAACTTGTGCTAAAACATGTTGAAATCTGTAATTTGTGTTTATGTATACTAGTTTATCTATGGTGTTTTGCCTTTCTTATGAGGTCAGTGATGTTCTAATGGCATGAAAATGTTGCCCTATTTTAGGGAAACTGAGCTTTATTTGTTGTGAATCAAGGAAATGCCAATATTGCTTGTGTGACTATAAGTATGAGTATGTCAATATTGTGCCATTTATAACATTTTTGTTGCTTCAAATCAGCTATGTATCTTGTGCCTTTGTGTATTTTCAGGCCATGTTGTTGGTGTTGCAGGCCAAGATACTCCTTCTCCCAAGATAATATGGCGATGTGTACGGCCATTGATTATTGCAAAGGTACTAGAAGTGGAAATTGTACATACAAAAGTGTAATGGTGTTGGAACACAGTTCCAGCAGGTTCAGGATATGATGAACAAGTGTGACCAAGATAACTCTCTGTCAATAAATTAATGAGGAAGTACAATATGGGCCCTAGGGCAAGTTACACACTGTAACTACTACAGGACAACTGCCCTCATGACACAAAGGGCATCGCCTTTTATAGTGACTTCTCAACCTAAGATTAAAAGTACAAGCGTGCCCCCAACGGGAGTCTCGAAACCCTAGATACTGACTCTATTATATGTGGACCTTCCAAGGGCATGTTTGTCCACCACTTCACCAACACGACACATAGGCCACGGCCCATCGTTGCCCGTAAGAAAGGCCCATCACGTCCGCTTCTTGATGATAAGCCTCAGCCCAGCCCATCACGCCATCTCGATAGCCATTGTCTTCATTCATCACCACCTCTGCGTAGGACCTCTGCGGGATTCGGAGGCCTGACCGAAGGACCTCCACGATTAGGAAGATGATGCCTCCGGACCTCTGTCACCGACCAGTTCCCTAGCCTACGAAGGAGTCTTCTTGGTGGAGGTCCTACCTCCGGAGGATTCTCGTTGGTGCCTGCAGACATGAACAAGATGGATACACCAGATTCGTTGGCTAGACCCCAAATCAGAGGTAATAAGCCTCTCCGGCCCTGGGGCACATCCTAAACATTCCCCCTTGAGGGGTAGATCTAGCGGAGGTGGGCCTAGCCATCAATGCGCTCCTGGCCATGGAGTCTGTGCTTACTGGCCCGTTGAACGTTGGACCGGAGGCTTTGCATTTTTACCGTTACCCGGTTTTTAATCTTGGGCGTTGATTTTGAGTTGGTTGGTCTGCTGCCATTCGATTCACGGATCATCATGACCATTGGGCTGAGAAGTCGAGTCACCACTTTGCTGCCTATATAAGGGGGTTTTAGTGGTGACAATGACCCGTACTCCCCTTCGCTCGCCACTGCATAGTTTGTTCTGCTACTTGCTGCCTCTGCTCTAGTTTTGCCCTGGCATCCTGCTGCCGTGGCACCTAAACACCCCTGCTGCGCACATCATCGTCTATTCTTCAACCCTTATTCCCATTTCCAGGGGGTCAGAGTCGGAGGCTTCCTAGATCTTTTTGAGCAGTGCATGCTGGCTACCATGGAGGCTAAGGATCTTGAAGAGTCTCTGTCAGACGTCGAAGCTTTCTCGGGTGACTTGATGGCTCTGAAGGTTGCTATGGCTACTGCGGAGGTCTCCTATGACTTTGGCCATAGTCGAATGACGCAGAACATGATTGCGGAGCTTGATGGAAAAGGCTTTCTCCCTACTTGTGTTGGGTGACCTCCGCATGGAGAGACTGTGCCAAAGCCAGAGAAGAATGAGGCCGTCGTCTTTTGAGATTTCTTTACCTACGACCTGCGCTTCCCCTCGACCAACTTCCTTCGGTATGCTCTTGAATGGTTCAAGGTTCAACTCCATCACATGACTCCCCATGCTTTCTTGAACATGAGCAAGTTTCTCTGGGCCGTTGAGTCTTACGGAGGTGGGCTTAGTATGAATACCTTCACGGAGTATTATGAGCTACAGAAGTAACTACACTATGTTGGCACTAAGATAGCCCAGTTTGCATCATGTAGATTTATGGCTAACAGGAAGCCAAGCAAGGGTAAGGAAAAAATGCAATCTCTTGGTGTCAAAGGGGAAAGTACGAGCTTGCTGATTGGTTGGATTTCTAGTTTTACATTCGGACCCCTAGTGTTGCTTGCCCTGACAAAGATGGTAGGAGCATTACTTGGTTTCCTTTCACCTCCGTGATGACTCCGATGAATCCTCTGACCAGTGTAAAGCCTGGTTCCATTGACTCTGATAAGTGTAGGTCTTGCATGGAGGCTTTTAGTGCTGCATGTCATTATTCTGGTGGGAGGGATCTTGTTGAGGAGATGAGAGCCTCTGATTACTGGGCCCTGCTTGGTGGTTCGGGGCAGAAAAAATTTACCATAGAGAAGCTGGATTTGCCCATGTTTGAAGTTGCTGGTGGTATCCCTTGCCTGCATTTTGGGCTTCATCTTCTGGAGGGTCAGAGCAAGGAGGATTTGTCCGCCTGACTGAGGAAAAGGCTATTGAGATTCTCGGAGAGGTTTCTAAGAGGGAGTATCTTGCCCGAAGGTCAGAGGCTGGTATCATGCCCCATCTTAACAGGGTTTTTGAGGAGCTCGGTGTGCATTACTATGAGCGTGAGGTCACTGACAAGGTGAAGAAGAAGGTTGACAAGAAGGATTTGGTTACTACTGTTGCTTTTGCAGGTGGTGCTGCTGCTACCAAAGCTGCTAAAAAGATAGAGAAAAAATGGAAAGCTGGAGTGCTGACTCATGGTTTGCTGAAGAGACAGAGAGGAGCCTCCGCTGATTCTACAGAGATTGATGATGCCTTTGAGAGCTTGTATGATGAAGATGATGATCTTGTTGTGGGCTTGGAGGTTGACGCTGGTGGTTCTGCATCGCTTGATGCTGAGGGTCCATCCTGAGCATCCCCGTCGGTGTCTCCTGTTCTTGCGGGTGATGCCTCCGAATCAATCCCATCCAGATAGACATGCCCCCTACTGCATCTCTCCTTGGGGCTGAGATTGGTGTTGTCCTTTCGGAGGTTGCTGTTAAGCCTTTTGCCAGCACTTACATTGATCCTATCTCTTCCGATGAGGAGTCAGAGGATGTGGTGTTTGAGGCTGGTGATGTTGAGAAGCCTGTAGAGGACGCACAACGTGGGGCCGAGAACGAGGCGGAGGAAGAGGACGTGCACAGTGCGAGTCAAGGTGGGATTCTTACCAGAAGTATGACTTATCTAGACTTCCTTTCTTTGAAGATGTATTGTGGTAGGGCTTCAAAGGGGGAGATTTCCTTGTTGGTGAGCCCGTGTGCAGTGGTTGTGCCTTTTCATGTTTGTCAATTATGTTTTGACTTGTTCATCTTGATCAGCTTGCATTACCATGAAGGCCGCACAGACGATACTTCCCACGGTCCCTGCGCCCTCTGCGCCTTCGACTAAAGGTGTCACTGCTGAGGGCGCCGCTGGTCCGTCTGGGCCTCCGCCAGGTGCTGGTGTTCCAGTATCCAGTGGAAGTGGTGATGATGACAAATGTTTCATCTTGGGGTGGGCTAATGGCATCGGGCAGATGACTGAGGTAATGGGTTCTGATCTTACTCGTCGTGTCGTGTAGCTGCCCCATGAAGTTTTGATGCAGGCCCAGGTCGATCACCATATTATCGTGAGTTACTAGATGATATTTTGATTTGTTTTTCGTTAATACTTTGTCTGGCCTATTTTGCTTAATGTTGTTGCTTTTTATATCTGTAGAGCCATGCTATGTCTGTGGCAATTGAGTCTAGTAGCCAGTTTGAGCTTGAGAAGAAGGACAAGGCGATCCAAGCATTGAAGGCGGAGGTTGAGTCCTAGACTCAGGAGAGGAAGGAGCTAAGCGCAAAAAGCATCTGAGCTGAAGGAGCAGCTATCAAGCCTTGAGGCTCAGTCTACTGAATTAAAAAAGTCCCTTGATCAGGCTCAGAAATCAGCAACTCTTGCTACCAATCAAGTGGATAAGGCTAGTGAGATCTCTGAAATCCTTCGCAAGGAGGTAGATAGTGAGCGGCAGTTATCGGAGGCCCTGAAGATTAAGGCTGAAAGCCCTGAAGCGGAGCTGAATGTCAGGAGGTCCATTGGGTTGGAGGTTGCGGAGACCTATGCCTCTGTTGTTCACGCATTCAGTGGTATTACGACTCCAGTTCACCCTGAAGCTTCCACTACTGGGATCTTTTCTTGGATTAGGGTCAACTTGGGGAAGCTTAGTGAGTTCCTGACCAGGGTCTCTGACTTTAGTGCAAAGACCTCCGCCACTTATCTTTGCAAATTTTTTGCATCCAAGGACATTAATAAGATTGGAAATTTTTCCTGTCCGGAGGTATCTGATCCCTCTGAACTTGGCAAGACAGATCGGTGGGTCAAGACCACCGTTCTTAGTTTCATGGCAAAATTCTAGTCCAAGTTTGGTCGAACTGAGACTGTGGCTATGGCTAAGATTACTCGGGATACGGTATGGACTATTTTTCCTGCTTTATTTTGTTTTGAGACTTTTGTTGGCAATGTTCTTCTCTTGCTCATCTCTGCCTTCTTTAGGAACTTAAGTATGGCAAACGCGGTGGTCCGGGGTTGTCGATACCCAAGAAATGGGTACCCCAAACCCCTGGTTTACCGAACTAAACCCCGTAAAATCAGCAACACTAACCCTCCAATAACCTCCCGCGCTAACGTACGAAGGCCTACAGGCTGAGACGTATCGGATTGACCCACGAACGGACGACAACGGCCCAAAAACAAAGCCTGCTCGAGAGGCTACCAAACGGACTGGTACTGTACACTCGGGAGGCTATCGAATGGACTGGTACTGTACATGGGAGGTTGTAACTCGGGCCACCCCTCAAAGACGGAACTTCTCCCGGCGAACGAGCCAGCCCTCGAGGACGCAACTCGGCCCGGCGAACGAGCCGGCCCTCAAGGACGGAACTCCGCCTGGCGAACGAGCCGGCCCTCGAAGATGGAACTTTGCCCGGGCGAATGGGCGGTCCTCGAGGACAGTGCACCCCTCGGCTACCGACTCTCCCGTACGGATCCGGGCGCATTTAATGCAATCTACCTACCCCCGCCTAACCGTATGGCCACAGTTACGGTAATAGTTGCAGGCGTGGTGGTCAAATCTGCTTTTACCGCCCATGCCCTAGAATTCTGCTGATCGTACTACACTGTAGCGCCATACCGAGCACCGTGCCACGTCCAGCACCACCTCGAGACGTATAAACCAACATGTTTCCCACATTTTCCGGGATTCAGCCTTATCCGGTGAGGTTCGACCTCCTCGGCATGACCCTCCTCGACTCCAGCCAAGACCCTCGACCATCGCCCCTCGACTTCATCAACGAACCCTCGAGCGGAACTTCAACAACTCCTGATGCAACGGCTGCAGGGCCTTCCATACCGACGTACATCACTGCAGCGGCACCGACATGATCGGCCTCAACGTCATACATCATCAGCCATGCGAACTCGAATCACATGTACCCCTGTGCCCCTCCTTCATCTATAAAAGGAGGTGCCAGGACGTTAGAACGGGGGACCGGACCCGAACAGGAGGATCCAGAGCATAGCTAAGGCTTTAGATCATAGAACGACACCGTAAGCTTGTGTAAGGTCAAGAGCTAGGCGTCCGACCGCCAAAGCCCCACCTCACACTCCTCACATCTGCTTGTATTTTCCCCTGTACTAGCACTTCGGTGCAAGATAACACGAACTATCCTCCCCCCGCTGGATGTAGGGCCTTCTTTGCCCAAACCAGGATAAATCATTGAGTCCTTCTTGCATCACCCACTGGATTAGGGAGCACGCGATTACGATATTACTCATTGGTGTTAACCCCTCGAGGGTCAAAACACCGACAGTTGGCGCGCCAGGTAGGAGAGCCGCGTGTCACTAATGATTTCCCGACATTTTTCCGGATGGGCGACTTTGTTTCACCACTTTCGCACGCTACGGTGATCTGGTTTGGGAGCCTGGAGTTCATGACCCTCGACCAGGGCTATGACATGACCCTGCTCTCAATCAGTAACCCGAACGGAGGTCGCGGTATGCCCCCACGCTCTTAGGGGGCCGCTCACCAGTCTCATGACCATGCTTCCACATCCAGAAGGAGGCACGGTCGACACCGTCATCGGCATCAGCCTAAGTCGGAGAGGGTTCGTGCCGCTTTCTCCTCGCCCCTGACCGGATATGAGGAACCTCTTGTTGAGGGAGTATCTGACCCGAGTTCAGAGGTAGAGGGCAAACCGGCAGGACCCCACCACAACCCTGACTCCACCTTCGCAGTATGCACGTCAAGGAAGCGTGATGAAGCCCTCGCTCGATCGAGCCCGCTCCCGCACGGGCTGTACGAGCGCCATCGGCAGCCTTCGTTCGACTTCAATAATCCCACAATGATGATCTCGATAGCAACCCACTCCAGCATGAGCATGTTGGAGGACCGCTCAAGTACCCTTCTCCATGCAATGATGGACGTGACTGCCACACCGGCCTCCGAGGGCTTGGCCTTCGTAAAAGCACCCAGCCCCCAGAGGTACACCGTCGGCACGCTCCGATGGTAGCTGCAGCAGGAGGCGCGGGGACAATTCCCTGACTTCCACTGCGGCGACCCCGACTCTGACTCTGATCATTGGGATCCTACCCGTGAGTGCCTCCACATCGATGGTGGTGTCAACTCCGATCAGGAAACCATCGATCCGGCGGCAGCGGCAGCCACCGCCGTTGCGGGGGGGCTCCCCCCAGAGCAGAGGACCAACAACCAGACGCACCCCGAGAAGCGTGCCCCCATCCTAGTGAGCAGGACGCACAGCTGGCACGGATTCAGGAGTTGTAGGTGAAGCTCGCCGACGAGCAGGAACGCTTGCGCCTACTCGAGCTGACCCTCGAGCAAGAGCGGCGACCGCCCGGCGGTAGAGCCCGAGCCAGGGCCTGAGAAGTCAACCAGTAGATCATCAAGGCAGGAGCACCCGAGCAACCCGCCAACCGTTATCCCCGAGCAAGCCAGAACATTGTTGCGGCGGCTATGCTCCTTCGCAATATGCCCGCGCCATCCAACTCGCAAGCTCGGCGGATACAACGTGAGGTCGAGGATCTCCTCCAAGTTGCTGCTGTCCAGCAAGCCGAGAGCTCAGCCTCGAGGCGTCGAGGGGCTGCCTCCGAACCTCAGGTCGAGCCCTCCCAGCCCGAAAGGGAGGGCTCGGTCGATCAGGGGGCAGCCCCCTGATAGAAGAAGCCGGCCCAAGAGCGTATCAATGACGACCGCGCTCCCCGTGACGCGTGCCTCAACATTGTCGAGAACCGCAGATGCAAGCACGGGGATGCCGAGGCTCGAGGGTACAGTGCCCATCGTGGAGGGCGTTAAGACAGCGACGAGGACCGACAGGCCTCGGAGCCTCTGGGTCCCCGAGTCTTCAGCAGGGCGATCCGCTGTGCCTAGCTGCCCGACAAATTTCGACCCCCACGAGCATCGTCAAACACAACGGCGAAACCAATCTCGAGCTCTGGCTAGCCGACTTTCGATTTGCTTGTCAGGCGGGCGGGGTGCGTGACGATCATGCCATCATATGTCACCTTCCCCTGTTCCTGTCCGACACCGCACGTAGGTGGCTCGAGGAGCTTCCCCCTGATCAGATTCACGGCTGGGTCGACCTTGTCTGGATTTTCGAGGGGAACTTCAAAGGTACTTACATGCGTCCCGGGAACTCCTGGGAACTGCGCAACTGCAAGCAGAAACTAAGGGAGTCTCTCCGCGACTTTGCTCGATGATTCTCCAAGCTCCGCACCGAACTACCCCACATCTCTGATCTCGACGTCATTCTAGCGTTTGTTGCGGGTACAACCTGTAAGGACCTAGTTCGCGAGTTAGGGCGTAACTGCCCCGACACCGTCGACGAGCTCATGGATGTGGTCACCAACTACGCGGCTGGCGAAGAGGCCGTCGGCGCCTTCTACAGCGACGGGAAGGACAAGGGAAAAACGCCGGTAGCCGACAACGCCGGAGGCTCGGGCAAAGGGCCGAAGAGAAATAACAAGAAGAAGAAACATCAGCAAGGCAAACGTGAGGCTGCAGAAGATGATCTCGTCGCAGCAACCGAACGCAAAAGACCTCGAGGCCCCCCTGAGGGCGCCATCTTCGACAAGATGCTTGTGGAGCCCTGCCCTTATCACAAGGATGGGGCCAAGCACAAGCTTAAGGACTGCCGCATGCTTTGAAAGCACTTCGAACAGGTGGGCGTGAAGAAAGGTGACGACAAGAATGACCAAGGTGGCGGTGAGGGAGACAACGGGGAAGACGGAAAATTCCCCGAAGTCTATGACTGCTACATGATCTATGGGGGCCCCTCGACTCAGCTCACGCCTCGACAGCGCAAACGCGAGCGTCGAGAGGTCTTCTCCGCCCGAGTCGTGGCACCCCACTACCTCGACTGGTCTGATGCGCCCATCACGTTCATCCGCGATGACCATCCAGATCGAGTCCCCAACCCCAGGGCCTATCCGCTCGTCGTTGACCCAGTCATCATCAACACCCGCCTCTCGAAGGTCCTCATGGATGGCGGCAGCAGCCTGAACATCATCTACCTCGAGACCCTTGACCTCCTGGGAGTCAGGAGGTACCAACTCTGACCCAGCACCGGGGGGTTCCATGGCGTCATACCAGGAAGAAGGCCTTCCCCGTTGGCCGTATCGACCTTCCTGTCTGTTTTGGCACCCCTGCCAACTTCAGGAAAGAGACCCTCACCTTCGAGGTGGTCGGGTTTCACGGGACGTATCACGCCATCATCGGCCGACCGGGCTACACGCAATTCATGGCGATCCCGAACTACACCTACCTCAAGCTCAAGATGCCAGGACCCAAGCGACCTAATAGTCGCGACCCTCGAGCACCTCGCCGACGAGGTGCCAGACCCCAAGCGACACGCTGGCAACTTCGAGCCAGCACAAGACACCAAGAAAGTCCCCCTCGACCCGAGATGCCCCTGCGAGAAGGTGCTAACGATCAGCGCCGACCTCGAGGACAAATAGGAAGTCGTGCTCGTCGACTTTCTCTGCGCGAACGCCGATATGTTTGTGTAGAGCCCTTCGGATATGCCGGGCATACCGAGGGAAGTCGCCGAGCATGCCTTGGAGATCCGGGCCGGGTCCAGACCGGTGAAGCAACGCCTGCGCCGCTTCAACGAGGAGAAGCGCAGGATCATCGGTGAGGAGATACACAAGCTTTTGGCGGCTGGATTCATCAAGGAGGTCCATCACCCTGAACGGTTAGCTAATCCCGTGTTAGTTAAGAAAAAGAATGGAAAAATATGGATGTGTATTGACTATACTAGTTTAAACAAAGCATGTCCCAAAGTGCCATTTCCTTTACCACGCATTGATCAAATTGTTGACTCTACCACGGGATGTGTAACCCTCTCGTTCCTCGATGCTTATTCCGGTGACCACCAAATCAAGATGAAGGAGTCCGACCAGCTCGCGACTTCCTTCATCACACCTTTTGGCATGTACTGCTACATCACCATGCCCTTTGTCCTCCAAAACGCCGGGGCAACGTATCAGCGGTGCATGCTACACGTCTTCGGCGAACACATAGGCGACACGGTCAAGGCCTACATCGATGACATCGTGGTCAAGTCCAAAAGAGTGGACAACCTCATCCGAGACCTCGAAATCGCTTTTGGGTGCCTTCGAGCCAAAAACATAAGACTCAACCCTGAGAAATGTGTCTTTGGAGTGCCTTGGGGCATGCTGCTTGGGTACATCATCTCCCAGCATAGGATCGAGGCCAACCCCGAGAAGGTGGCGGCCATCACGCGAATGGGGCCGATTCGGGATCTCAAGGGCGTGTAGAGGGTCACAGGCTGTCTCGCGGCCCTCAGCCACTTCATCTCACGTTTAGGAGAGAAGGCCATGCCTCTGTACCGCCTCTTGAAAAAATCCGAGCGATTCACGTGGACCGCGGAGGTGGAGGAGACCCTCGACGAACTCAAAGCCAAGCTGACGTCCACTCTGATTCTCGTCCCCCCTCGACCGGCGACGTCGACTAAACCACCCGAGCCCCTCCTGCTCTATGTCACCGCAACCAGTCAGGTGGTCAGCGTGGCCATAGTGGTGGAGAGGCAAGAGGAAGGGTGCGCTTTGCCCGTCCAACGCCCGGTTTACTTCGTCAGCGAAGTGCTTTCAGAAACGAAAATCTGCTACCCACAGGTGCAGAAGCTGCTCTACGCCATCGTCCTTACGTGTCACAAGCTCCAGCACAACTTCCTCAGCCACCCAGTTACCGTGGTATCCTCATTCCCCTTGGGGGAGATCATCCATAACCGGGAGGCCGCTGGAAGGATTGCCAAGTGGTCGGTCAAGCTAATGGGCAAAACCATCACCTATGCACCACGGAAGGCCATCAAGTCTCAAGTGCTGGTGGATTTCATCGCCAAGTGGACCAACACTTAGTTGCCACCAGTCCAAATCCAAGCCGAGCTGTGGATGATGTACTTTGACGGGTCGCTCATGAAGACAGGAGCAGGCGCGGGCTTGCTCTTCATTTCACCCCTCGGAGTCCACATGCGCTACGTCATTCGCATCCACTTCGCCGCTTCTAACAATGTCGCGGAGTACAAAGCACTTGTCACTGGATTATGAATCGCCCTTGAACTTGGGGTCCGACGCCTTGACGTTCGAGGCAACTCGTAGCTAATCATCGACCAAGTGATGAAGGCCTCGAGCTGCCACAACGCCAAGATGGAAGCATACTGCGATGAAGTGCGCAAGTTGGAAGACAAGTTCCATGGCCTCGAGCTTAGTCATGTCGCTCGACGATACAACGAAGCCGTGGATGAGCTCGCAAAAATTGCATCGACTCGAGGTACAGTCCCTCTGGACGTGTTCTCAAGGGACCTCTTCGAGCCCTCCGTCGATTTGGGCTCGGGGGCTTGCACTACGCCCTCGAAGCTCCACCCCACAACCTCGGCCGGGGCCTCCTCGATCGGGGCCCAGGTTATGGAGATCTAGGAGACCCCTCCTCCGTTGAACCCGCCACCGGATTGGCGAGCCCCCTTACTCAACTGCCTCATTCGGGGAGAGCTTCCGGAGGACCGGACCGAAGCTCGACGGATCGTGCGATGGGCCAAGTCCTACATCATCTACGGTGACGGCAAGGAACTCTACAGGCGAGGCCCTTCAGGCGTCCTTCAGCACTGCATTACCATCGAGGAAGGCAGGAGCCTCCTTGAGGACATACACTCGGGGGCCTACGGCCATCACGCAGCACCAAGGACCCTCGTAGGCAATGCCTTTTAACAGGGTTTCTACTGGCCGATCGCCGTTTTTGACGCCACAAACATTGTCCGTTCATGTAAAGGGTGTCAATTTTACGCCAAGCAAACGCACCTCACAGCTCACGCCCTACAAATGATCCCCATCACCTGGCCGTTCGTGGTCTGGGGGCTCGATCTTGTGGGGCCTCTCAAGAGGACAACCAAAGGGTACACGCACCTGCTCGTTGCCATCGACAAGTTTACCAAGTGGATCGAGGCCTGGCCCATCAGCAACATCCGCTCCGAACGGGCAGTTGAGTTCTTCACTGACATCATCCATCGCTTCGGGGTCCCAAACGTCATCATCACTGACAACGGCACATAGTTCACCGGCAAGAAGTTTTTGGATTTCTGCGATCGCCATCACATCCATGTGAATTAGTCCGCAGTTGCACATCCTCGAACTAACGGCCAGGTCGAGTGCGCCAATGGCATGATTTTGCAGGGCCTCAAGCCAAGGATCCTCAACCGCCTCAGCAAGCATAGAAAAAATGGGCCGCGGAGTTGCCTTCGGTCCTATGGAGCTTGAGGACAACACCTAGTCGAGCCACGGGCTTCACACCATTCTTCTTGGTCTATGGGTCCGAGGCCGTCCTCCCCACTGACCTCGAGTATGGTTCCCCTCGACTAAAGGCGTACAACGAGCAAAGCAATGAAGAAGCCCGCGCAAACGCCATCGACCAACTCGAGGAGGCTCGAGACATGGCGCTAATTCACTCCGCGAGGTATCAGCAAAAACTTCGATGCTACCACGACAAGCACGTGCGCCCGAGGGACTTCCAGGTTGGAGACCTCGTCCTACGTCGATGACAGAGCAACAAGGGACGTCACAAGCTGACCCCACCATGGGAAGGCCCATACACCATAGCTGAGGTGCTAAAGCTCGGGACATACAAGCTCGCTAATGACAAAGGCGAAATCCTCACCAACGCATGGAACATCGAACAGCTACGTCGTTTCTACCCTTAGGGCACCAGTGCCCTTGTACATTCTCGCATGTTTTGTACATTTCTGCATGACAAATATAAGGAGTACTTTCGATTATAAGTTCAAACTTGTTATTGTACATGCATGAGGTAGCCTCAACCCTGTCTCGCCAGAGTCGAGCCTCCCTCGGGGCTAACGGGGAGGACCCCCTAAGTTCCTAAAAACACGAACGTCTTCTTTTCTCACACGCCTCCCTTTCGCTTCCCAACTAAGTTGAAAAATGCCTCGAACTCCCTAGGGGTCGAGGGCTGTCAAGCCGGAGCTCTCCTACGCCTCTGGGCTACGGTACCTCCACTCGCTCCCCCCTCGAGGGATACGAGCTTGCGTCGAACGCTCAGTCAGAAAGCAAGAGTCAGGCGATCAAACTCGAGCGCTTCTTCTCTCTCACACCTCGATACGCTTTGCGACTAAGTGGAAAACGCCTCGAACTCCCTAGAGGGTCGAGGGTTGTCGAGCCGGGAGCTCTCCTACGCCTTCAGGCTAGGTACCTCCGCTCGCTCCCCCCTCGAGGGATATGAGCATGCGTTAAAAACTCAGTCAAAAAAAGCAAAGTCCAGGTGAAAAGAAAGCAGAGAAGGCTCGAAAGTAAAATGACTATCTGCATTATGATAGATACATTAATGTTCAAAAAGGGCTTTCGAAGCCACATTGAATATAAGTTCCAAAAAACTAATTCATTACATGGGCACCTTCGCCCAGCCTTGCGGTACAGGCCCGCTCCGTCGCCGCCCTCCTTGATGTGGTACCCTCCATCCACAGGGGGGAGGACTTTGTCCTCGAACAGCTTCGCCAACGCTCCCCCCGGCCTCTCGGCGTCATTGATGAGTCCTCGGCATCGCTCCTCATTCTCGGCGTCGGTCTTCGAGATATCAGGAACGAAGCCTTGGGCCACGACGTTCATGTTAAAGATGAAGCCGGAAGAGACCACTGCAAGCGCCCGCTTCACGCCGGTGTGAAGCGCCTCCCGCACGTGATCTCGAAGGGTGGCATCGAGGTAGTAGATCCGGTCGATGAGCCCGGCACCCGGGATGTCTTCTTCAATACCCTCGACAGGCCCGACCTCCCAGGAGGCGCAGAGCCCGTCGAGGGCAACCCAGAAGCGACCGAGAAGCGCCACGTCTGCCACGAGGCTCTCCTGCAGCGCCTTGGCGGTGGTCTGGGTAGCAAGTAGCTCAGACTCGAGGCCTGAAACACAAAGCAAGAATTAGACAAACCATATGGGAAGAAAAAAGATCAAAAATCCTTTAAGGAACTCACTAGCACAGTGAATCTCGAGGGCGTTGCGATCCCCCAGCACGGCGTCGCGCTCCCTCGAGCCTCATCCCACTCCTGCTGGGCCTCCTTGAAGGCTCGGGTCACCTCCGTCTTCTCGTAGCGGAGGGTCTTGAGGGCACCACCAGCCAGGATGATGGCCTGCTCCTTCTCCTGGAGGGTAGCCTTCATTGCCCCGAGCTGGGTTTCCAGGCTAGCGGCTCGGCTCTTCTCCTCCTGGACCAAGGTGGAGAGGGCATTGCGTGCCATGGAGACTTCAGCAAAATTGGCCTCGAGCGAGCGGATGCGCTCCACGGAGCTTTGAGCCTCCCCCACGAGTAGCTCGACGTGCTCCTGGGCTCGGATGCTCTCACCCCTGGCCCTCTCTGCTTTGGCCTTGGCCATGTCAGCCTCCTCCTTGGCACGCTTGAGCTCCTCCTTGAGGTGGGTGGTTTCCCCTCGAGCGGCCTCGGAGTCCTCCTTCACCCGGGCGGCCTCCTCTTTGGCTTGGGTGGCCTCCTCCCTGGTCCGCTTCAGCTCCTCCTCGATCTTGGCCACCCTGCCCTGCGTAGAGCCACCGGCTTCGAGTTGGCGAAGCACTTTCTCCCGGCTGTTGTGCGTTTCGTGGAGGAAGTACGACTTGGAGTAGGAATGCCTCCGTGCCTCCTGGGGATAAGAAGTCGAGGGTTGAGGCATTTCATATGAAACAACGTAAAAAACTGCATACGGCCTACACAGTGACTCACCCCGAGGTTCCGGTCAAGGCCTTCGGCGAGCTCGACGCCCAGCTTCAGCAAGTGCCGCAGCCACGCCCGGGACCGCTCGGCCTCCTCCCAGCACTTGACCTCCGCCGGGTCGTTCATCTCGATCCCCAGAGCACTGGAGTCGCCGAGTTCCCGGAGTACGATGCGCTCCTTGCCCCAATGCGGAAGGACCATCTTGACCTTGGCTCACGCCAAGGACTCGATCTCGTCCACCGCATCGCACGGGATGCCGTAACTCATGGCCAACTCCGCCGGGGCATAGAACTCCAACGCGGCATGGGCATCCCTCAGACCAGGGTCAGACGTTGACCTCCTCAGCACTCCAGAAGCCGCCGCCTCCTCCGGCTACTTCGTCGACGGTTGCGGCAGCTGACCCGACGCTACTTCTGGAGCCTTCGAAGGCAGCAGAGGTGTCGAGGCCGTCGCTTCCCCCAACACCATGACTTTTGGCACCGGCAGGACCACCATCGACGCGTCTTTCGCCGGGTTTGGTACCGAGGCCTCCTCTGGTTGCGCCCCTGGCAGCCGTGGGACCATCGACGCCTTCGACGCCATTTCTCCTTCGGCCAGCAGCTCGTCCAGGGTAATCATAGACACCCATTGCTTGGGCAGTCCGGAAGTCGCCTTCGCCTCCGACGTCTCGGGCGGTTGCTACGCCGGCGGGTCCAGCGGCGCCGTGTCCCCCGACAGCGTCTGCTGCGCCTACTGATGCTGGGGCTGGCCCCCAGTTTCCTCCTCCTCCCGCCACTCCGACGGCTCCTTCTCCCCCTCCTGCTGCGGCCGTGGTAGCTCCGCTCCTTGCAGGGCCCCCTGCTCCTGCTCCCTCCGGGCCTCGAGCTCACGTAGCCCCGCCGGCTAGGGCCTCCGCTCTCCTGTCGAGGGGGGAGAGCCATGGTCTCCTCACCCTCGAGGTCCACAACGACCATCTCCTCCCCCGGCTCGTGGCCCTCGGGGGCTCCCGCCTTGGGTGCGGGGATCGAGGCCTCCGGCCTGCCAGGAGTGGAAGCTCCCGGTGTCGGGGCACCACCCCCTGGTGCCGGGCCGAGCTCGAGGGCTGCAAGCGACGACGCCAAGGAGGCACTCCCTCCCTCATGCGTCCTCCCCGGCTCGGAGTCACCACCCACCGCGGTCCCCGAGACGCTCGACCCTGCAGCAAGAGTGGAACCCGTCAGCCTACCGCGCGCCATAGCACCGAGGGCTGAGGACAACCAGTTGGCTTCCCACGGAGCCAAGGGCCTTGACGCCGCACCTGTGATCAGGGCCTGCATCTTCGTGGCTGCATCTATCTTGAGCTGCTTAGCCGACGTGAGTGACGCCTCCTCGATCTGGCGCCTGGGCCTGGATGAGAAGCAGAACGGCAAAAAGTTTATTAAATTGCGCAAGGAAGACATAACGAAAAGAAAACGAACCAATGACACCTACCCGAAGGGATGGAGGCCTTTCGGGTCCCCCTCGAACCGCCAGCAGATTTCAAGACCCCTCCCAAAGCCGAGCTCTTCTCGGGGCTGAGGCTGCTCGGGGCCGTCGGTGGGGTCGTCGCGCCTCCCTGCCTCGACGGAGCCTCCTGGGCACGGCTCTGCTCCGCCCGCGCCGACGACCGGGCCCGGGTTTCCCGGATCAAAGTGGGTGGGGTCCCGCCTCGAGTACGATGCGAGGGGGTGAACCCCCTCGAGGTGAGGCCTTGGCCCCCTTTTTCCACGCCGGCGCTCCGAGGCCGACGCCACCGGCTGGGGGGCGTGCTGCTCCGCCGCATCCTCCTGCACGAAGGGGCGGTCAGCTTGGGAGGAACCGGACAAGATGCGGTCGAGGCGCCCCTCCACCCCCTCGACGTCATCATCATCATCATCATCTTCATCTCCCTCGGACGAGGGAGACTCCTCCTCTGGGAGCCCGTCGCGCCTCTGCTCAGCGCGGCACTTCACAAGCTTTTCGCGCTCTCGGAGCTTCTTGGCTTTCTTCTTCTCCTCCTCGTCCTTACTCCGCTTCTCTTGCTGGGCGATGAAGCGTCTTACTTGATGATCGGGAGCGTCCTCCCTCAGCGGGGCCTCGATCTCCGGTAGTCGATTCTCCCCTACACAAAGACGTTTAGTCATAGGGACAAGAGAGAGGGTGGGGGAACGAAAACGCGAAAGGCATGGGTCAGGATACTCACCAGGTCGAGGCAACCCTCCTCCGGCCGCATGGGGAGGCGGTTGACGTCTTCCACCCTGAACGAGCCAGCCACCATCCCCTTCACCCGGGCGACGACTTCCGTGGTGGATGGCTTCTCGCCGGGCATCTGGCACCTCATGAGAACCTCGAGCGCTGCCGAGGGGAGCATCTCGTCCATCCGCAGCGGGCGCTCCATCAGAGGGAGTACCCGTCGACTGTGGAAGGCTGAGACCACCACACCCGCCATCAGGCCCGCCTCTCGAAGGGTCCTCATCGCGACGACGAGGGAATGAAGTCGATGCTGAAGATCTCCCGCGACACCGTGCGGCCAGTTGTATGGATGCTCGGCGATAAGCCACCCGGTGTACGGTGGGAGGTAGCCACCGTCGTTGCGAAGGTAGAACCACTGCTCGTCCCACCGGGAGTGGTTGGACGTCAACCCGATGGGGATGTACTCCTGTGGCTCCTCCGACCTCCTGGTCTTCAACGCGAAGTTGAGGCACCCCGCTCTGATGATTCGCCTTACTCCTTGCGCCACCGGGGAGGCGAACCACTCCCCCTTGTAAAGGTGGAGCCATAGCTCCCAATGTGGCGCCATCCCGAGGTAGCCCTCGCAGACGGCCGCGAAGATGGCGGCGTTGGAGATGTCGTTGTTGGAGAAATGGTGGAGCTCGACGCTGTAGAAGTTCATCAACCCCCGCATGAACTCACTCAGGGGCACACCGAACCCATGCCGATGAACTCGCTCGGGGGCACCGCTAAGCCCTTCTCCTCAAAAGGCATGCCCAATGGTAAGAAAAAAAACCATCGCTCGCTAACGGAGTTTTCTACGAAAGGTAAAATGGGCTCCGACCCCGCCTCGAAGTCTCGAGGGAGCGAAGGCCGGTCCTCGAGTGAGGGCTTAAGGGCCGCCCTTGAGCACCAAAAAAGAACGGGCTCCGACCCCACCTCGAAGTCTTGAGGGAGCGAAGGCCGGTCCTCGAGAGAGGGCTTAACGGCTGCCCTTGAGCACCGAAAAGGAACGGGCTCCGACCCCACTTCGAAGTCTCGAGGGAGCGAAGGCTGGTCCTCGAGTGAGGGCTTAACGGCCACCCTTGAGCACCGAAAAAGAATGGGCTCCGACCCCGCCTCGAAGTCTTGAGGGAGCGAAGGCCGGTCCTCAAGTGAGGGCTTAACGGCCACCCTTGAGCACCAAAAAGAAAGGGCTCTGGCCCCGCCTCGAAGTCTCGAGGGAGCGAAGGCCGGTCCTCGAGTGAGGGCTTAACGGCCGCCCTTGAGCACCGAAAAAGAAAGGGCTCTGGCCCCACCTCGAAGTCTCGAGGGAGCGAAGGCCGGTCCTCGAGTGAGGGCTGAACAGCCGCCCTTGAGCGCCAAAAAAGAACGGTTACTCGCCGACGGAGATTTTCACGAGAGGTGAAAACAAGCTCTGACCCTACCTCAAAGTCTTAAGGGAGTGAAGGCCGGTCTTCGAGTGAGGGCTCAACGGCCGTCCTTGATCAACAAAAAATCGGGCTCCGGCCCTAAGCCTCGAAGGAGCGAAGGCTGACCCCACGAACAGGGTTCAACAGCCGCCCTCGAGCACTCGAGTCAGGGGTGACCAAGGGAGAGCCAACACGAGGCCCTGCTCAAGAATGAACTCTCGAGACCCCTTTGGACGTATCCAAGGCTAAACGCTATGGACTTTATGGAATCCCCCCGAAGGGAGGCATCGAGCCGCCGAGACCTATCGAATGGAATCGGTATCCGTAGGACCATTGCGTTTTGCTTTAATGAGACCGCCTTCGGGCCTCCTGCCGACCTCTATCGAACGAGGAACGGGCTCTCGCTTGGATTTTCCCATTACCAGCTCACTGAGAACTTCGCGGCTCGCCCTATCCGGGGCAGTCCGATGCTTCTCGCCTCACGTCCGATCGAAAGGACTTGTGAGATGAATGCCAAGGCCGGCAACGCCCCAGCCACATGAGGCTCAGGAGCTCGACTGAGCCCGGCACCCCTTGACGAAAGAGGGTCGAAAATCCCCCGGGGGCTCCGCTCGGTAAAGCGCTGTGACTCCAGTTCAGGCCTATACCCGACTGGACAAGCACCCTTCAACCAAATATAAATAAAGCCCTCACAGGAGTCTTTCGACTCCTACGAGGCCTCGGGGGCTACCCCCGCGGGGGTCGCTCGCGCGCCCCCCGCGAAAAAATCTAAATCACGTCCTATTTCCAATTCCTGACCCCCTGCTCGAGTGTCATCACTCACGCAGGGGCTCGGGGGCTACTGTCGATACCCAAGAAATGGGTACCCCAAACCCCTGGTTTACCAAACTAAACCCCGTAAAATCAGCAACACTAACCCTCCAATAACCTCCCGCGCTAATGTACGAAGGCCCGCAGGCTGAGACGTATCGGACTGACCCACGAACGGACGACAACATCCCAAAAACAAAGCCTGCTCGAGAGGCTACCAAATGGACTGGTACTGTACGCTCGGGAGGCTACCGAACGCACTGGTACTGTACACGGGAGGTTGCAACTCGGGCCACCCCTCGAAGACGGAACTCCACCCGGCGAACGAGCCGGCTCTCGAGGACGGAACTCCACCCGACGAACGAGCCGGCCCTCGAAGACGGAACTTCGCCCGGGTGAATGGGCGGTCCTCGAGGACGGTGCACCCCTCCGCTACCGACTCTCCCGTACGGATCCGGGCTCATTTAATGCAATCTACCTACCCCCGCCTAACCGTATGGCCACAGTTACGATAATAGTTGTAGGCGTGGCGGTCAAATCTGCTTTTACCGCCCATGCCCTGGAATTCTGCTGATCGTACTACGCTGTAGCGCCATACCGAGCACCGTGCCATCTCCAGCACCACCTCGAGACGTATAAACCAGCATGTTTCCCGCATTTTCTAGGATTCGGCCTTATCCAGTGAGGTTCGACCTCCTCGACACGACCCCCCTCGACTCTAGCCAAGACCCTCGACCGTCGCCCCTCGACTTCATCAACGAACCCTTGAGCAGAACTTCAACAACTCCCGACGCGACGGCTGCAGGGCCTTCCATACCGACGTACATCACTATAGCGGCACCGACATGATCGGCCTCAACGTCATACATCATCAGCCATGCAAACTCGAATCACATGTACCCCTGTGCCCCTCCTTCATCTATAAAAGGAGGCGCCAGGATGTTAGAACGGGGGACCGGACCCGAACAGGAGGATCCAGAGCATAGCTAAGGCTTTAGATCACAGAACGACACCATGAGCTTGTGTAAGGTCGAGAGCTAGGCGTCCGACCGCCAAAGCCCCACCTCACACTCCTCACATCTGCTTGTATTTTCCCCTGTACTAGCACTTTGGTGCAAGATAACACGAACTATCCTCCCCCGCTGGACGTAGGGCCTTCTTTGCCCGAACTAGGATAAATCATTGAGTCCTTCTTGCATCACCCACCGGATTAGGGAGCACGCGATTATGATATTACTCGTTGGTGTTAACCCCTCGAGGGTCAAAACACCGACAGGGGTTAACTGCTTATGGTGGTATATCTACACGTTCCGGGGTTCTACCGACGCCGGCGCCTCTGATGCTCATGCCCTTTTTGCAAGTGCTGGCACTGATGCCACGATGGAGCAGGTGATCGTGCCTCCGGGGACCCAGACAGGGGTTCAAACCTTGACTGCTGAAGAGGTGTAAAATTGATCTTATCCCGTAGTTGTGCATATTTTGTATTTTGCTGACTTGGTGCTGGTGTGCACGTGTAAGGAACACTTTAAGCTACTGTTGGTTTTCTAAATTATTGATGGTCGAATCATCCTACGCAGGTCTACAGTCTGGGGCCTGTGCAGGAGATTGAGCCTATTAGTTTTATGCGTGACGGTGTTTTCGTTAGCGGTGAGCTGTGGGATTATTAGAAATCGGCATTTCCTAGGCATACTGTGACCGATATGTTTGATTTTGTTGTCTCTGACTTGGATGATAAGCATTCTAGCTTTACTCATTCTCTTGCATGGCGTGACCCGACTGGGCCTTTGTAATTTTTTTCCTGATTTACGCGGAGGCACTCCGCTGCGATAACAGTGTTGTTTCATAGTTTATTTGGCTTGACCTCCACTGAGTTGCGGAGGTCAATTTGGATCCGTCGGAAATCCTTGAGATGGGTCATGGTCGAGACCTCCGGATTCATTTTCGCTTCCCTCCTCGGAGGATGTAATAGTTCTGATGTACACATGAGTTTTTTATGAATAATTTATTTTTCCTTTGGTTACAAGATTGATGTGATAGTCGCTGTTTCACTTCGATCAGTGCTGGCCTTGACTTTTCCGTACATTGGGTTTTCTTTGTTGCTTTTGTGCTTGTTGCCTCCGGAGTTGCCTCCGCGCGTCCTGATGCTTGATCAGTGATGACGGCCTTCGGTTGCTTTCTGCGGAGATGGGGGGATGTTTCAAGTTCTTACGTGGTATCCCACCTTGCTTCTTAGCTGTGGATGGTCCCCGAATTGGCTTGCACTGTTAGCTAGCTTCTTTTGCACTTTTCCAGAGGTCCTCATCGCCTCCGGGCTGGCTACTTTGCTAAACCATTTACAAATTCTTTCACGGTATCTTGTGTTTTTTATTTGGCCCTATGCGTACATCAGCTTCCATGTCTATTGTTTTTATTTTTGCTGTACTGGGCTATGTGTTGTTACTTGCTGACTGTCTATTGATGTGTGTGTCATTTAAGCTCCACTTCTTTTATAGTGCCTCTATGTACTTTGATCATCTTTTTTATTTACTACCTTTGATTTTGTACTTTTGCCTCTTGAGGCTTGATGGTACAGGTACTAATTTTGTACTTCCTTCCTTTAATGATAGGTAGCTGTAGCTGGTTTAATGATGCTTGGGAGGTCCTTATAAAAAGATTTGTTCCCCCTTTGTCGTTTAGGCTGCGTTAGTTGTGTACATTATACTCATGGTGCTCCCTAGGAGATGTCGTAATGTTGGTACTGTGTGAGGACTCGTAATGGAATAGCCACATCAGTGAACCTATTGCCAATGGTTAAAGATAGCGATGCTTCTGTTTGTCAACGGTACTCTACCTCTATTGCCTTTGTATCCTCGGAGATGGCGGCCAGCAGTGATCCTATTTAGTGTGGTTGATGTAAGGATTTTGGATGCGGTGGTTGCTTGCCGATGGAAGGTGCAAAGTGGTGTGCTGACAGATGATTGTGGACTTTGTCATGTACAAGCTGGCGTTGGAGGGTCACCTCCTTCTCTTCATACCAAGCATCTGTTGGACTTGATTCAACTGGCTGGATTTTCAGATGGAGGCGATAGGGGGTATTCTATGACTGATCAGTGCTTGCCTCCACCAGCGCTTGCTTCTCAGGGAGCCTTAGTTTGCTTACCTTCAGATGTACTTCTGGAGGCTGCACTCTTTGATCTTTTGTAGGCTGAAGAGTTGGAAACCTCCGAGCCACTTCCATGTCTTGTGGTAGCAGGTTAACTGGGTGGAGTGGCTAGATATCTTGACCCGAAGGTTGTGCGTCCTGGTCTAGCAGTTAAACATGTGTGCTTTGCACATTGTTCCTGTTATGGGCAAGGCGTAATGAGCCTTATTGGTTGTAAGCATAAAATTGAATAATAAATGATCTTGCTTTACGTGTTGCCTCTACTTTGGAATAGTAAATGATCTTATCGGTTCCTGAACTTAATTTTTTGTGATTATTTTGCCTTCGCTTTGGAAGGTGTATGATGCGGAGGTTGCTTGACTTCATCAACTCATACCTATGTGTGTGTTACATCCGCTTGTTTTAATGTTGTATTTCGGAGGTCACTGCTGGTGAGTGTGATGTTGCTCACTTTTTGAGCTACTAATGCCTGAGTGGGTTCATAGGTCTTTCCCTGGTTCGCTTCGCAACCTATGGTTGCGATTGCCTACATCGATGCCTGATATGCCAGGGCTTTTTTGAGGACTTTTGGTGTTTCATGGAGGTTGCTTCATGCCTTCTCATTTTTCTTAATGGTGGCATGAAGTGACCTTGTAAATCATGAATAGTTGTCGAATATTACAGCCGTGGTGCTGGCTGCTTTCGACTGTTCTAGGTATTGTTTTTGGGGTCCTCTTTATATGTTCAGAGGTTAATTACATGCGGTCTTGTCTCATTAAAAACCTCACCTCCAATTTGGAGCCCCGTTTGTGAGGAAAAGAGTGCAAGCCGTTTTTGCAAAAAAAGTAAATTGCAGGAATTTAAATCCACGAACCTCCGCTTATAATACTATGGAGTCCTTACATTCTATGTGTTGTATTTCCTAAGGCTATCAATGTTCCAGGAGTGATTTGACATTCTTGCTTCTGCATCTTGTAGATAGAATGACCCTTTCCTTCCGCCTTGCTTGGCTAGGAATGGTCCTTCCTATTTTGGCTTTAGTTTCCCTATGTTTTGGGCGTTTGGCCTCCGCCTCATTACCCAATCGCCATCTTTAATGTTTTTAGTCCTCGCTTTTCCATCCCTCCATTTTCTGGTTTGGTCTTGGTATTTCTTGATGTTGTCAATTGCCTCTAGCCTGTATGCTTCGGTCATCTCTTTGGTGTATTCTTCATCTTTTGCGAGGTTCTATTTTATTACGCGGAGGCTCTGGTATTTGATCTCCTCTAGCATCATTGCTTCTTCTCCATACAGTAGCTTGAATAGAGTGAACTCGGTGGCTCTTGATACATTTGTGTTGTGAGATCATACCACCTTCGGTAGCTCTTCTACCCATTTTCTCTTTGTGTGATCCAACAATGTCTTGGAGATTGCTGAGAATATGATTCTGTTTGACCTTTCCACTACTCCATTACTTTCTAGGTGATAGACTGATGCGAAGACTATTTGCATGCCGATGCTCTTGCAGAATTCTTTGAACTTGTCTGAATTGAATTGTTTTCCGTTGTTGACTGTGAGTGTCCTTGGAACCCCAAATCTGCAAATTATGTTTTGCCATAAGAATTTTTTGACTGTTTCAGAGGTGATTGTTGCAAGTGGTTTGGCTTCTATCCATCTTGTGAAGTATTCTATTGCCACTACTGCATATTTGCTTCTGCCCTGAGCTGGGGGTAATGGGCCTACGAGATCCATTCCCTATCGCGGAAGCGGCCAGACCGAAGGTATTAGCTGTGATTGTCCTCCAGGAGACGCTTGGTGCGGTGCAAAACTCTGGCATGCTTTGCAAGTTGTTACTATGCGCAATGCGTCCTTGATATGGGTTGGCTAGTAAAATCCTTGCCTGATTGCCTTTGCTAAGAGTGCTCTGGGGCCAATGTGTGATCCACACATTCCTGAGTGAATATCCTGTAAGAGGTCTTTGCCTTCTGACTCAGTGATACACTTAAGCAATGGTTGTACTATGCCTTTCTTGTATAGAACTTTGTCTATTATTGTGTAATTCCTTGCCCGTACAGCCAGTCTTGCTGCACTTATTTCATTTGATGTCACATGGACTCCATTGATATGATCAGTTATTGTTTTCCTCCAATCCTACATGTTTACTAGGAGTACCTTCGCAAATGCCTTAGATGTTTTTGCAGTAGCTGGCGATGTCAATTCTTGGAAGTAGGTTCCTTTGGGTACCTCCGTTTGATTTGCTGCTGCCTTGGCTAACTCATCTGCCTCCGTGCTATCCCCCTTAAGATGTGCTTTAGGGTAAAACCTTAGAATCTTTTTTCTAGACCCCTGATTACTTCTAGGTATGCGGCTAACTCTGGGTTTCTGGCAACATAGTCTTTCTCTACTTGTCTTGTTACTATCTGCGAATCAGTTCTGACCATGATGTATTTTTCACCAAGTGCCTTGGCCTTGCTGAGCCCTAGGATTACTCCTTCGTACTCAACTACGTTGTTGGTTGCTTTGAAGCATAGTCTTGCTGCGTATTTTGTTTTGATGCCCGATGGTGATATTAGCACTGCAGAGGCTCCTGCACCTTGGATGCCCCATGCACCATCTGTGTATAGTATCTATATTGAGGCCTTAGCTTTGTCTTCTGTGTGCTATGGAGATGTCAATTCTGCTAGAAAATCTTCAAGTGCCTCTGGTTTAAGTGCTGTTCTTGCTATGAATTTGATGCCAAATTGGGAAATCTCTGTTGCCCATTTGTCGATTCATCCTGAAGCTTCTTTGTTGCCCAAGATGTCTCTTAGCGGTTGTGCTATTGGGACTAGGATCTCATGCTCTTGAAAATAGTGCTAGAGTTTTCTTGATGTTGTGACTACTGCATATGCTATCTTTTCAACTTTCGAATAGTTCAACTTTGCTCCCTGCAGTGCTTCTAATACGTAGTATACCGGCTGCTGGACATTTTTGCTGTCGACTTCTTTTTCTTGTACTAGGACTGCACTGATTACTCCCGTAGAGGCTGCAACATACAGTAACAGAGTTGCCTCTGCTATTGGGAATATGCCCTAGAGCTAATCATGAGATGATGATATTCCGATTGCCATGATTAATAAAGTGTTCATGAATATCCATTATAGACAACTTGTATTGATTGGCAATTATGTGAATTATTTGTGGAACTCAATTACTTGAATGGTTATTCTAAAGTTGTCCCTGGTCGGTGTTCTTGTGAGAACGCACTTGAATATTAGACCAGCACATGTATTAGTTGATAGCTATGTTTCACAAGTCATGGACATGGAGATGTCAAACTAATAATGTGGGCACATGTGAGATATGTAGGCTGGACTGACCTGACATGAGAAAGTCTCTATTCATGTCATATACGTTATGTCCTTAGACCTGAGATTGTGGTATGTACTCAAGATGTGAATGGGCCTACTTAGGGACTATCAAACGCTACTCCGTAACTGGGTAGTTATAAAGTTGGTCTTGGGTGGCCGGGAAGCATGCTATGAGACACAGACAATCAAGATAGAATTTGCCCCTCTCTACTCGAGAGAGATATCACTAGGTCACTCAAGTGACTGGATCAACAAATGCATGGCCATGCTTGGGTTAACTGTTAACCCATGAGTTGAACCATATATCGAGTGGCAAAGGGAATAACTTGTATATGGCCATAGTGGATCGTCTGATATGATCTTTGCGTGCACATAGGAGTTGTCATGCCTTGCTAGAGGCTACTATCAACTATTGGGCAAGTAGGAGTACTCGACCCATGTCAATGTGTGCGTGAACCCATAGGGTCGCACGCTTAAGGGGCTGGAAGCCTAATTCAGGTTGGACCCGAATTAGACAAGGCTTAGGGTTACTAATGGGCCTCCAACTCGTGAGCTCATTGGGGATGCCTATATAAGCAAGGGGTAGGGTGCGTGGTGAGGGTTACACGCCTTGGACAGTCGCCGTGGCCCTCCCCATGCTCGCGCCTTCTGTTCCTCGCAGACCTAGCAGTCCGGAGGTGCATCGCTTCTTCCCTGTACATGTGGGATACCTCGGAGGTGCTGCATCTGGAGCACTGGGATGAACCACGCGAGGGGATTGACGTGACGGACGACCATGCAACTGCACTGCCTGCTGCAACGCGTACGACTGCATCGAGTCGTCTTCCGCTGCATCCGTGCGTCTAGTGGTAATCCAGTGACCTGTAACTAGCAGTAGATCTTGGTTTATGAGGTAGAAAAGTTTTGTTTTCTTGCTAGCATAGCACCCTCATAACCCTTCAGTGGTATCGGAGCCATAGCTGCTCGTTATAGGTTCGGTTGATGGCATATAGATGATATGCAGAGATAGTAGATGCAATCTACTAGTCTTGGTTGCACAGTTTGATTAGATCAATTGTGAAACGGAGTGGTAGATAGAAACTCAATCTGTTTTCGTGCTCTTGATGTGTGGCCGTGTAATGATATACTCATACCGGTCGGTTTAATCCACCATCTGAGTTAAGTGACACACGTAAGACCATACATGTTGGGCATAGATCAATGAGATTGATCTAGTGAAAAATAGAGGGACTCCGAATGGTTCGGATTTAGGTTGATGAGATCAGTCTGATGTGATTTTGCAGGGACCACCATTGCTACCTGTCGTAGTGCATAGCATTGTTCTATGCCTAACTTGTTTTTGCAGGGTATGTTGTGGATTGGTATGGCCCATGTGTATGTATGTAATTCATTCATGGCCTACGTGTCATGTAAGCAACACGGCTAGAGCCATATGTGTTGACATTTAATGTATTGGCCTGCGCGCCGTCTTGTGATCTTGCGACTATGTAATTAGTCTGCGATAAGATAGTTCTTGGAGGACTTATCACAAGAAGGATGGCACACATGGATCATGGAGATGGAGATCACCATGACGGGCAAGATGATGGAGATGGAGATCACCATTCATTAAAGGGCCATACCATGTCACTATGTGGGAATGTGATTCTCATTATTTGTTCTACTTTCACATGCTATTATGTTTTGTCTACATGAGTGCGGTAGTGTAGTAGAATGCTTCCCCAAACCTTGCACTATCATAAGTCTTGTACAATCGGTGGTGGGTCTATGAAATTAGGGTGCCACTGGTTTTCCTCGACTAGGCAGGTTCATATCAGATACTTACTACAAGAAGGTTTGGTTACTTGAACAAGGTCATCCTAACGGTTAGGGATCTTGAAGCATGGAAAGGATGAGTGCTTGGCACAGGGATGCTAGCCCAACAACAAGAGTCATATGAGATATGATTAGCAAGGTGTTGCTTACCGATCTACCATACCGACCAGCGATGATGCTAAAGCTCACTGGTCGGGATGTTAGTTGTGGGTCTTGAATCACTAAGTATCAATTGAGGGATATTGATTTTAGTGGGAGTATATTCTATTTGATATAATTTACTCCTTCATGGATACATTGTCTTAGTATTTTGTATTACTTTTGTTGTAGATGGCCGTTTGCAATCAACCATTTTCTTTACGTACAATTCTTGAGAATTGTTCTCAGGGCTGATTGGATCCGCAAATTACGTAAGTTGAATGGAACAAATTACGTGGATTGGATCCACAACCTGAGAATTGTTCTCAGGGCTGAGAAAAAGGAAGATATTCTAGATACCCCATTACCAGATGAGCCTGGTGAAAATGCACCAGTTGCTGAAAGAGCCGCTTACAAGAAAGCATGTGATGCTGATCTTGAAGTGAGTTGCCTTATGCTTGCTTGTATGGAACCTGATCTGCAGATGCATTTTGATAACAATCACTCAGCAAACGATATGATCGTGGCGCTTGAGGAGATGTTCCGCACGCAGGCCAGACTGAAAGGTTCAATGTCTCTAAGGCACTTGTGGAAACCAAGCTTGCAGAGGGCACAGCAGTAGGACCACACGTAATCAAGATGGTTGGTTACACTTAAAGGTTGGAGAAGCTAGGCTTCCCAATCGACCAAGAGTTGGTGACTGATTTTATTCTCTCGTCTCTTCCACCCAGCTATGGAAACTTCATCTCAAACTACCATATAACAATCACTCAGCGAACGATATGATCGTGGCGCTTGAGGAGATGTTCCGCACGCAGGCCAGGACTGAAAGGTTCAATGTCTCTAAGGCGATTGTGGAAACCAAGCTTGCAGAGGGCGCAGCAGTAGGACCACACGTAATCAAGATGGTTGGTTACACTCAAAGGTTGGAGAAGCTAGGCTTCCCAATAGGCCAAGAGTTTGCCACTGATTTTATTCTCTCGTGTCTTCCACCCAGCTATGGAAACTTCATCTCAAACTACCATATGCATGAAGCGAAGAGAGGCTTGAGTGAACTATGTGGTATGCTAAAAACAGCAGAAGTTGACATCAAGAAAGGTGCCAGCAGTAGCCAAGTGTTGGCGGTCCAGAACAGACCTCAGTTTAAGAGGTGGGGCAAGAAGAAGGGCAAGGCTAGAGATCAGATCTCTAAGCCAAACCCATCAGACTGCTTTTATTGCAAGGGAAAAGTCAGTGGAAAAAATTGCAAAGAGTACTTGGCATCCTTAGAGAAGGATGGCGGCGGTAAAGGTATTACTGCTACTTGTACCCTTGTCATTCATGTTACAGACATTTTTCTCGCTAATTCATATATCTATTCCTGGGTATTTGATACCAGATCGGTTGCTCATATTTGTAATACAATGCAGGAAATGATAAGAAGTAGAAGCGTGGAAAAGGGAGAGGTTCACTTCCGTGTGGGTAACAATGCAAGAGTTGCTGCGTTGACCGCTGGGACGATGCAACTTCACCTACCATCAGGATTTATCATGGAATTGAATACTTGTTATTTTGTTCCTAGCTTAAGTTGAAACATTATATCACCTTCATGTTTGATGAAGGATGGTTATTCTTTTGCGAGTAAAGACAATGGTTGTGTGATCTGCAAGAATGACATGTTTGTGGCTTTTGTATCCATTGTGAATGGATTATTTATTTTAAATCTTGATGATGCACCTGTCTGTAATGTTACTGCTAAACGGCCTCGGCTTAATGAGTTAAGTCCTACCTATATGTGGCATTGTCGCTTAGGTCATATAAGTGGGAATCACATGAAGAGGCTCCATGATGATGGTCTTCTAACTTCGTTTGATTTTGAATCATATGAGACATGTGAGGCTTGCCTGCTAGGCAAGATGACCAAGGCGCCATTCAAAGGATTTCCTGAGAGGGCGTCTAACTTGTTGGAACTTGTACATACAGATATATGTGGACCAATGAGCACGATAGCTAGAGGAGGATTTCAATAATTTGTAACTTCTACTGATGACTTTAGTAGATATGGATATGTCTACCTAATGAAGCATAAGTCTGAAACATTTGAAAAGTTCAAAGAATTTCAGAATGATGTAGAGAATCAAGGTGGCAAGAAGATCAAGGCCTTGCAATCTGATCGTGGAGGCGAATATCTAAGTCATGAGTTTAGCACTCATCTTAAGAGTTGTGGAATTGTTCCACATCTTACGCCACCCGGAACTCCTTAGAGAAACGGCATGTCTGAGAGACGTAATCGGACCTTATTGGACATGGTTCGGTCTATGATGAGCCAGTCAGACCTACCTTTATCATTTTGGGGATACGCTCTAGAAACAGCCGCTTTCACATTGAATAGGGTACCATCTAATTCCATAGTTAAGACACCATATGAGATGTGGACTGGTAAGAGTCCCAGTTTGTCTTTTCTAAAAATTTGGGGTTGTGAAGTTTATGTCAAATGACTTATATTAGATAAACTAACACCCAAATCGGACAAGTGCTTTTTCGTGGGATATCCAAAGGAAACTTTAGGGTATTATGTCTATAACCGGACAGAGGGCAAAGTGTTTGTTACTCGAAACGGTGTTTTCTTAGAAAAAGAGTTTCTCAAAACAGAAAAGAATGGACAAAAGGTGTATCTAATTCAAGATGAGCCAGTAGGGACTGACTCTACGAGTGATGCTATTGTAGTAGAGCAAGTTGAGACACCCGTGGCAGTAGAGACACCGCGACAACCATGAAGATCAGCAAGACTTCATGCATTACATGGGGATTTGTTATTGTTAGACGATGACGAACCTGTGGAGTATGCCGAAGCTATGATGGATCTAGATTCTGAGAAATGGCAAAGTGCCATGAGATCCGAGATAGATTCCATGGGAGACAATCAAGTTTGGAACTTGGTTGACCCGCCTGATGGGGTTAGACCCATTGAGTGCAAATAGATCTTCAAGGAGAAGAAGGATATGGACGGAAATGTTCACGTCTATAAAGCTCGGCTTGTCGCAAAGGGTTTTTGACAAGTTCAAGGGGTTGACTACGACAAGACATTCTCGCCGGTAGCGATGCTTAAATCTATCCGGATCATTCTAGCAATTGCTGCATATTTCAATTATGAGATATGGCAGATGGATGTTAAAACAGCCTTTCTAAATGGGTATTTAGAAAAGGACGTGTATATGGTACAGCCCGAAGGTTTTGTTGATCCTATTAATGCTGGAAAGATATGCAAGCTTAAGAAATCTATTTATGGGTTAAAGCAAGCATCTCGGAGTTGGAATCTTCATTTTGATGAGGTCGTCAAAGGGTTTGGCTTCCGTCAGAATGAAGAAGAACCTTGTGTTTACAAGAAGGGAAGTGGGAGCGCTGTTGTGTTTCTAATCTTGTATGTGGATGACATACTATTGATTGGGAATGATATTCCTATGTTGCAATCTGTAAAGACTTCACTGAATAATAGTTTTTCTATGAAGGATTTAGGAGAAGCAATATACATCTTGGGCATTAAGATCTAGAGATAGGTCGAGAAGGCTGATAGGATTAAGCCAGAGTACTTACATTGACAAGATGTTGAAGAGGTTCAACATGGAACAGTCCAAGAAAGGGTTCTTGCCTATGTCACATGGTGTGCACTATAGTGATAAATAGTGTCCTTCCACTGATGCTGAGCGCAACCGCATGAGTAAGGTTCCATACTCTTCGGCAGTTGGTTCCATCATGTACGCCATGATATGTACTCGTCTAGATGTAGCCTATGCTCTAGGTGTTGCGAGAAGGTATCAAGCCAATCCTGGTGGGAGTCACTGGACGTTGGTTAAAAACATTCTTAGGTACTTACGAAGGACTAAGGATGTGTTCCTAATCTATGAAGGTGAGGAGGAGCTCATTGTAAGTGGTTACACCGATGCTAGCTTCCAAACCGATAGGGATGATTCACTATCTCAATCATGTTTTGTGTTCACAATAAATGGTGGTGTAGTTAGCTGGAAAAGTTCCAAGCTGGAGACGGTGTTTGATTCTGCAACAGAAGCTAAGTACATTGCAGCTTCTAGCGCTGCAAAGCAAGGTGTCTGGTTGAGGAGGTTCCTCATTGATCTTGGTGTGTTTCTAAATGCGTTGGGCCCATTGAATTTACATTGTGATAATAATGGAGCAATTGCACAGGCTAAGCTGCCTAGGGATCACCAGAAGAACAAACATGTACTCCAAAAGTTTTATCTCATTCGAGAGTTTGTGAAATGAGAAGAGATCAAACTGTGCAAAATACATACGGATTTGAATATAGCAGATCCTTTGACAAAGGCTCTTCCACAGCCTAAGCATGAGGCACACATGAGGTCTATGGGGATTAGACATCTAAGAGATTAACTCTAGTGCAAGTGGGAGACTGTTGGGAATATGCCCTAGAGCTAATCATGAGACTGTTGGGAATATGCCCTAGAGCTAATCCGATTGTATCCATGATTAATAAAGTGTTCATTGAATATCCATTATAGATAACTTGTATTGATTGGCAATTATGTGAATTGTTTGTGGAACTCAATTACTTGAATGGTTATTCTAAAGTTGTCCCTGGTTGGCGTTCTTGTGAGAACACAATTGAATATTAGACCAGCACATGTATTAGTTGATGGCTATGTTTCACAAGTCATGGACATGGAGATGTCAAACTAATAATGTGGGCACATGTGAGACATGTAGGCTGGACTGACCCGACATGAGAAAGTCTCTATTCATGTCATATACGTTATGTCCTTAGACCTGATATTATGGTATGTACTCAAGATGTGAAACGGCCTACTTAGGGACTATCAAACGCTACTCCGTAACTGGGTAGTTATAAAGTTGGTCTTCAGGTGGCCGGGAAGCATGCTATGAGACATAGACAATCAAGATGGAATTTGCCCCTCTCTACTCGAGAGAGATATCACTGGATCACTCAAGTGATTGGATCAACAAATGCATGGCCGTGTTTGGGTTAAGTATTAACCCACGAGTTGAACCATATATCGAGTGGCAAAGGGAATAACTTGTATATGGTCATAGTGGTTCGTCTGATATGATCTTTGCGTGCACGTAGGAGTTGTCATGCCTTGCTAGAGGCCACTATCAACTATTGGGCGAGTAGGAGTACTCGGCCCATGTCAATGTGTGCGTGAACCCATAGGGTCGCACGCTTAAGGGGCTGGAAGCCTAATTCGGGTTGGACCCGAATTAGACAAGGCTTAGGGTTACTAATGGGCCTCCAACTCATGAGCTCATTAGGGATGCCTATATAAGCAAGGGGTAGGGCGTGCAGTGAGGATTACACATCTTGGACAGCCGTCGTGGCCCTCCCCATGCTCGCGCCTTCTGTTCCTCGCAGACCTAGCAGTCCGAAGGTGCATCACTTCTTCCCTGTACATGTGGGATACCTCGGAGGTGCTGCATCTGGAGCACTGGGACGAACCGCGTGAGGGGATTAATGTGATGGATGACCATGCAACTGCACTGCCTACTGCGACCCATACGACTACATTGAGTCCTCTTTCACTGCATCCACACGTCTAGTGGTAATCCCGTGACCTATAACTAGCAGTAGATCCTGGTTTATGAGGCAGAAAAGTTTTATTTTCTGGCTAGCGTAGCACCCTCATAACCCTTCATCTGCATCTGGTGTTATGACCATGAGGTCTTTAGTCATGTAATTTTTGAGCTGCTGGAATGCGGCTTTGAGTTTTTTGAAAAATGGCAGACTTCGTTCTACCGATTTTGAGATGAATTTGTTGAGTGCTGCTATTCTGGCTGTTAGCCGCTGGACATCTTTCTTGGTGGCTAGTTCTCTCATAGTCAACACTGCTTTTGTTTTATCTGGGTTTGTTCTTAGCCCTTCTAGGCCAACGATGTACCCGAGCATTTTCCCTTTGCTTACTCTGAAGATACACTTTTCTAGTTCATCTTCAACACTGCTTCTTGGATGTTGGCGAATGTTTCTTTGAGATCATCTAGATGGTCTTCAATTTGTTTGCTGATCACTGCCAAGTCATCAACATAAGCTATGATGTTCCTTCGGAGTTGAGCCCACAATACAATCTGGATCATTCTCGAGAATGTTGATCCTACGTTTTTGAGGCCCTCTAGCATCCTGACAAAATAGTAGGTGCCAAAGGGTGTTGTGAAGCTTGTTTTTTCTTCATCCTCCTTTTTGAGCCATATCTGGTGATATCCTGAGAAATAATCTAGCAAGGAAAAATGTTTGCAACCTGCTGCTTTGTTGACTGAAGCGTATATCCTTGGTAGCGGAAAGGGATCTTTCTTGCATGCTTTGTTGAGGTTTGTGAAATCTATGCACATTCTCATCTTGCCATTTTCCTTTGGGTCTAGAACGACGTTTGCTAGCCATTGCGAGTACTTTACTTCTCTGATAACCTTGGCATCCAGCAATCTTTGCACCTCCGCTTTTGCTGCAATTATGCGCTCTTTGGACATCTTTCTCTGTTTTTGTTTTCTGGGTTTGACATTTGGGATAAGGTCAAGAATATGCTTGATCATGCCTCGATTGATCCCTTGTAGATCTGATGCTGACCATGCAAACACATCCTTGTTTTTTGCTAATAATTCTAACAGGTCTTTCCTCTCTTCTTGCGATAGGTTTGCTCCTACTATTACTTTTCTATTTGGGACTGCTTCTTCTAGTGGTAATGTTATTATGTCCTCTTGATCTGCCATGTTGGTCTCTCCCCCGGGCATATCTGGAGGCTCATCTGTTGCTACGATATTGATGTTCTTGTGTGCTTTGTAGATTGCTCTCTCTATGTTCCTTGCTTCCTTTTGACTGCCCCACACTGTGATGATTCCACGTAATGCTGGTATCTTCATGCAGAGGTACCCCATGTGTATTGCCACATTGAACTTGTTTGCGAATCCTCTTCAAAAGTGATGTACTCTGTCCTAGCACAGTCCCCATCTCTGAATGATACTGGTAGTGATATCTTGCCTAGGGCATTGATCTTCTTTCTATCAAATCCAATCAGTGGGGTGTCCAGTGGCTGCAGTCGACTCCTGCTGAGTTTCATTTGGTTGAATACGTTGGCGAAGATGATGTCTGCTGAACTCTTGAAATCCATGAGTATCCTGCTTATATCCCAGGCTTCTATGTTTGCCTTTATGACCGTGGCATCTGCATGCGGATAACTTTTGAGTTGGAGGTCTTGCGATCTATAAGCACCCTAGACTGCCACATTGTTTACCAGCTGGAGGTGGTCATTCTTTTGCTTTTTGGTTTTGAACTCTAATGCTGAGCCTCTGGCTATAGGTAGTATCATCCCAACGGTTGGCAAGGCGGAGTGTGGATTTATTTGGTTCTCCATCGGAGGCTCTGCCTTCGGTGCCACTGATGGTAATGGGGCATACTATGGAGGCACTGGTAATGCCTCGTACTATCTTTGTTGGTCTGTTGGAGGTGTCTGCACCTATGTTGATTTGATGAATATTATATGCGGAGGTCTTGGATTGATATAAGTTAGGCCGCTTTCTGCCCTATGAGGAGTGTAACAGTGGTGTTGCCCTGTTTTTTGATATGCTGGTCTCCAGGCTGGCTGTGATACTAGATAGTACTGGTGGCCAGGTTTTGCTATAGTAGTGGTCCTGGACAGTATCCTAGGAAACTTGGGTTGTATTGCTGATGGAGTTGCGAACCGTGAGTGTGATTTACCTCTCTGCTACCTTGCTGCTGGGGTTGTAGTTGTGACTGTTTGCTTTCATCCTGTCAAATGTCTCTTGGGCCTCTGGGCAATCCCGTGTGACGTGCCCTTTGTCCTCTCCATGGAAGAGGCAGTACGGCTTCTTTGGTTTCTGGTTCTTGCTCTAGTTCTTAGACTTGTTGCTTTTGCTGTAGCCTTGCCCTCCTTAATTTCTCTGCTGGTAATTGGCTTCTTTTTTATCCTGAGCATTCGGAGGCTGGCTACTCTACAAATTGACGACTTGTTTCTGCTAGTTTTGGTATTGTTGCCTTTCCTGGTTCCTGTCATCTCTTCTGTTGCCATTATTTGAGAAACGTTTACTTTGACTGTTCGCTTCTTCTAATCTTTTGCGGAGGTCATTGTCGGACCTCCAGTATTTTTTGAACTCCTCATGTAGCTGAGCCATTGTGGCTGGCTTCTTTCTTGCCATGTGACTAGCGAATCGGCCGATCTTGATTCCTTTGATTGCTGCTTCTATGGCTACCCCATCAGGGACGTCTGGTGCTTTTGCTCGGAGGTGTAGGAATCTCTGATAATAGTCTCTGAGGGGTTCGCCTTGAGGTGCTTGTTGCTGAACAAGTCTGATGATGTTAGTGACTCACTCATGTAAGCTTTAAAGTTTTCTAGTATCTGGTCTCGTAGGTTCTCCCATGAGTATACAGTGCTTGGCTTCAACATTGAGTACCATGCCAGTGCATCTCCTTCTGCTGCAATCACAAATGATTTAGCCATTACATGTTTTTTCCTCCTATGGAGGCTACTGCAGCTTCAAAACTCATTATAAACTATCTTAGATCTGAATTGCCATTGAATCTTGGCAGAGACACAGGTTTGTAACTTGGAGGCCATGGTGAGCTTTGCAGACCTTCGGACAGTGGTGACTTTGGGTCAAAGACTCTTGATGGTGTGGGTAGGCTTGGAATTATGGTGTGCGTAGCTTGCGCGTTTATAGCTGGGGAACGACTTGCTATGATTGGTAGAGCGGTCTCTGATGGACTTGCTGTCGGAGGTTGCATGCTCTGTATTTCTGCTTGCAGAATGGCCATTTGCTGCTTTATCTCATCCGATTGATGCGATGATTGTATTGTTCTTTGGGTGGCGGCTTGCTTTGCTCTTAACCTGTCTCTTTCGGCTTCCATGCGGCCCATCTCATCTCTCAGCCTGGCCAATTCTTCTTCTTGGTTCTAGGCGGGCGGATGCTGCTCATTCGGGTCCCCTCTTTGCACGGTATTGTTGTTCTCGTCATCACCTCCGTCCTCCGGTGTGGAGGCATAGGTGCTTTGAGTGTTTCTTCTTGATCTCCTGCGAGTAGAGGGTTGTGGTACCTCTGCCTCAGAGGTAGTACATCTCCTAACGGAGGTCCTGTTCTTTGGTGGCATCTGCAGGTGTTATCTCCAGCTAGACACAAACGGTGGGCACCAACTGTTGGAACACGGTTCCAGCAGGTTCAGGATATGATGAATAGGTGTGACCAAGACAACTCTTTGTTGATAAATTAATGAGGAAGTACAAAGTGGGAACTAGGGCAAGTTACACACTGTAACTACTATAGGACAACTGCCCTCATTACACAAAGGGGCATCACCTTTTATAGTGACTACCCAACCTAACATTAAAAGCACAAGCGTGCCCCCAAGGGGGGTCTCGAAACCCTAGATACTGACTCTATTACATGTGGACCTTCCAAGGGCACGTTTGTCCACCACTTCACCAACACGACACATAGGCCGCGACCCATCGTTGCCCATAAGAAAGGCCCATCATGTCCGCTTCTTGATGATAAGCCTCAGGCCAGCCCATCACGCCATCTTGATAGCCATTGTCTTCATTCATCGCCACCTCCGCGTAGCACCTCCACTTGAGTCGGAGGCATGACCGAAGGACCTCCGCAATCAGGAAGATGACACCTCCGGACCTCCATCACCGACCAGTTCCCTAGCCTGCGAAGGAGTCTTATTGGCAGAGGTCCTACCTCCGGAGGATTTTCTTTGGTGCCTGCAGACATGAACAAGATGGATACACTGGATTCGTTGGCTAGACCCGAAATCGGAGGTAATAAGCCTCTCTGGCCCTGGGGCGCATCCCCAATAAATGGTTCTCTAGTCTTTGCATTGTTCACAAGTAAAACATATGTGCTCACAAACTGCAATCATAGATTATATAAATTGCTAGTGATTGGTACTGCAATTGTAGTTCTCAACATTTGCAATCTAATGTCTTAGCATAATTTAATTTTAATTTTTACTAATCCTGCTCATTACATAAATGAAAAATAATTTGGCCAATAAAATTTTGCTTCTATCTTCTAATAATATCTACAATAGAAGACAATTGCAATTGCAACAGATTATGAAACACACAGATTTTGTCCTGCATGGATTTGGCATGTTACTCAAGGAAAAAACACATGGTGTTCCCTTTCTATTTTTGTGACTCTTTTGTTGCCTAGGCTAGCCAAATTTGTGTGCTAGGTTAAAACAAAAAACATGATTTTTGGAGGTCATGGAAATCATGTGTTTTCTTAGAAAAAACACCTATGTGCTGGATGGATATAAAACACATGAGTTTCAAGTAGATAGGCCCTATAATTTGGCATCGTCTAGCCCAAGTCAATCTATAGGGTCTTGTGTGTCTCACTATGAATGAAATTTGGCCAAAGCAAAGGCAATCAGATGGTACTTAATTGAACCGATAGCAAAGATTCCCATATCGATAGTGGCATAAATAAAGTTCACTTCAGAATACTAAGGGCACTCCCAATGTAGACTTTAACACAGGTTCTATTATCATTTATTACCCCTCTATTTATTGATGTTTGTTTATGTGGCACTGTATTTATTGAAGAAATAGTAAAAACACTGGAAACCATTTCTAAATTAGACACGGCGTCTACGAGCAAACCGAGGCAGAAGAAACTACTACCTAGCACGTTGGGGAACTCGTTTTTACTTTCTTTGGATCCCCTGCTCCCTCTACACACCTCCTCCCATCGCCATCGGTGCTATGCACTCTCCGCGGACATCCCACGTGCGGCCTTTCTTGCTCCCGCTTGCCCGCAGTTCTACCTTCTCCTGTGCTTCATCTTCGCACCGCTTGAAGGCCGCCGTGGATGTCGCGCAATGTGCCGAGGAGTTGATTGTTGGGAATATACCCTAGAGGAAATCATAGAGATAATGATATTCCATTTGTATCCATGACATGTATTAAGTGTTCATTGAATATCAATTATAGACAACTTGTATTGATTGGAAATTATGTTAACTGTTTGTGAAAATCTTTACTTGTATGGTTATGGTTAGTCTAAAGTAGTCAATGGTCGGCATTCCTGTGAGAACACACTTGCATATTAGACCAGCACATGTATTAGTTGATGGCTATGTTTCACAAGTCATGGATATGGAGATGTCGAACTAATAATATGGGCACATGTGAGACATGTAGGCTGGACTGACCCAACATGAGAAAGGTCTCTCTTCGCATCATGTACATTATTTCCTTAGACCTAAGACTGTGGTATGTACTCAAGATGTGAAATGGCCTACTTAGGGACTATCAAACGCTGCTCCATAATAGGGTAGTTATAAAGGTGGTCTTCGAATGGTCAGGAAGCATGCTGTAAGACGTCGACAGTCAAGATGGAATTTGCCCCTCTCTGTGTGAGGGAGATATCACTTGATCACTCAAGTGATACAATCAACAAATACATGGCCATGCTTGGGTTAAATGTTAACCTTTGTATGTGCTCATAGTAGTTCGTCTGATACGATCTTTGCGTATGCATAGGAGTTGTCATGCCTTACTATTTAGCTGATAGTCCTCCAAGTCGGGGACGCATAGGAATGCCTATATATAAGCAAGGGGTAGGGGCGAGGTAAGGTGCATCTGCTTGATCTATTCAGCTACTGTCGCCTACCCCATGCTCACGCCTTTGCTCCCCGTGGACCTAGCAGTCCGGAGGCGCAACGCTTCTCCCCACACATGTGGGATTCCTTGGAGGTGTTACATGTGTAGCACTTGAAAGAATCATGACGATCATCGTGGTCGGGACTGGTCATCGACTGGTCAGTGCTAGTCGACATCTGCTCGGGAACATGGTCGGATGATCCGAGAGTGAAGGACGTACTTGACGGATGACCATGCAACTGCACAACACTGCTACATTGTGTTCGACTACATCGTCTTCCGCTGCACCTGCGCGTCTAGTGGTAATCCCGTGACCTATATCTGGCAGTAGATCATGGTTTATGAGGTAGAAAATTTTTGTTTTCTCGCTAGCGTAGCACCCTCATAACCCTTCAGTGGTATCAGCTCCATAGTTGCTTTGATATAGGTCCGGCTATGGGCATATGGTGATATGCGTCATTATGGATGAGTCTCTGATCTTGGTCCGTCATCTTGCCACGTTGGTCTTGCAATGATCTACTTGTATCACTTGAAATTCTGCCATGGTGAGTTAGAGATCAGTAAGATTGATCGAATTGAACCCTAGGTCAACTGCCAAGCACACGTGATGTGCGGCGATAGCAGATGGGATCTATTACCGGGCACTGGGTTGCCGAGAAAGTGTTGTTCGGTAAAATAGCTCTAACTTTTGAACCTTAACTCGGATTGAGATGAACTCTAAATGAAAATCATAGAGAATAAAATTTTACATTTGATTCTCCATGCAATGTTATGGTTTGGTGAAATTAGATTTGTGAAAAACATCCTGGAAAATAGAGCTTTAGGCCCTGCAACGTTAGACGTCTATATCGGCTAACTTTGTTTTGCAGAATTGATGACTGGTATAGCCCTTATGTGTATGAGATGCATGTACATAATTCATTCATGGCTTGCACATTTTGATAATGACAATAAGGCTGGGGCCACTTCGATATGCTCACTTTGATGTAATGGCCTGCATGCCAATCTATGATGATCCGCGACTTTGTAAATTTATTTCACGGGAGTGATACATAGTCTTGGCGGATGCATCACTGAAGGATGGCTAACATGGATCATGAAGATGGAGATCTTCATGATGAACAGATTAAAGGAGATGGAGATCTCTAAAGAATAATGGGCTATACCAAGTTATATCTGTTTATGCCATTCTTATTATGTTCTACTTTCATATGCTATAATGTTTTGTCTACTTTCGTGCGGTAGTGAAGTAGAACGATCCCTCAGCAATGTTTAAGTTGTATGCTTCCCCAAACCTTGCACTATCACAAATCTTGTATGATCGGTGGTGGGTCTATGAAATTAAGGTGCCACTGATTTTCCTTGACTAGGCAGGTTCATATCGGATACTTACCGCAAGAAGGTTTGGTTACTTGAACAAAGTCATCCTAACAATTAGGGACTTGGAAGCACGGGAAGGTTGAGTGCTCGGCATAGAGATGCTGTCCCAACGACAAGAGTCATATGAGATATGATTAGCAAGGTGTTGCTTACCGATCTACCATACTGACCAGCGGTGATGCTAAAGCTCACTGGTCGGCATGTTAGTTTTGGATCTTGAATGACTAAGTATCAATTGAGGGATATTGATTTTAGTGGGAGTAGATTCTATTTGATATGATTTACTCTTCATGAATACATTGTCTAAGTATTTTGCATTACTCTTGTTGTAGATAAATGGCATCGCGCAATCAACCATTTACTTTGCATTCAATTTTTGAGAAAGATAAGTTGAATGGAACAAACTATGCGGATTTGATCTACAACCTAAGAATTGTTCTTAGGGCTGAGAAAAAGAAAGAAATTCTAGACACCCCATTACCTATTGAGCCTGATGAAAATACAACTGCTGCTGAAAGAATCGCTTTTAGGAGAGCATGTGATGCTGATCTTGAAGTGAGTTGCCTTATGCTAGCATGCATGGAACCTATTCTGCAGATGCAGTTCGATAATAATCACTCAGCAAACGATATGATCGTGGCACTTGAGGAGTTGTTCCAGACACAAGCTAGGACTGAAAGGTTTAATGTCATTAAGGCGCTTGCTGAAACTAATCTAGCAGAGGGCGCAGCAGTCGGACCACATGTAATCAAGATGGTTGGTTACACTCAAAGGTTGGAGAAACTAGGCTTCCTAATCGGCCAAGAGTTGTCTACTGATTTTATTCTCTCGTCTCTTCCACCCAATTATGGAAACTTCATCTCAAACTACCATATGCTTGGGGCGGAGAGAGGCTTGATGTGGCAGAACCTTCTAAATCCTATGGCCCACATGCATGATTATTGTCTAAACAGATTCCAAATAACCATGAAGGTGTTCCATAAAACTTAAAAGGTCTGTCGGGTAAATCCCGAATCATCCCTGATTCTCCGATCAGGATCAATCATTACAAAGAGACATTGCAGTATTACAATAGTTTTATACAAATAATATACATCGGAGTAAAATAGAGGAAGGATTGCAATAACATAAGTTTACAAACCATAAGTTGACCCGCCAATGGTGAGGATCACCGCCGTAGTCCGTACACATCTCCGGCCATGTCCAGCAGAGATGATTGAGGACACGGGGTCCTGGCTCATCAAATGCGCCCATGAGTTTGGCGTGCCATTCAGTTTCCATGTCCTAAAGAAAAGGTATCCTATTCGTCATTGGATTATTACAAACCATAAGTTGGATTATTACAAACCATATAGCAGTGGAATAACAATATAACTTATTACATCAACCTTGATTATATGCTCTGCCTAAGAGCAAGATATCCTATTCGTCATCACTTTCCTTGACGACTTTCATGCAGCAGGATGCAAAGCATTCCTGCCCATGAGGCTCACCTGCAACAAGGGTTCAACAAACCCTAAGTACAAAGTACTCAACAAGACTGACCCGACAAAAAAGAGGGGTGAAGACTCAGGAAACACAGACTAGAGGGATAAGGTAGGGCTTGCAGGAGATAAGAAATTTTGCAGAAAAGCTTAAAAGAAAGGAAAACAGTCTTGCTCAAGATCAAAATTACCAACCAACTTCCTTCTTAAACCTTAATCATCATTCAAGTTATTACTACGATGATGAACACCGATCGAGTCTTCTTCTCTGAGAAGCAACGGTGATTCGAATCCATTTTATATACCCAGCTGGGACCTAGCTCACTGATATACAGGAGACTCTAACTCCTAAGTATATCAGATGAACCGATATACCGGGATAACAACCGCAGCCATATATCATCACATGACACACGTGAGCACTTTGACCCAGTGTACCGATATACATGGGAACTTAAACCCATAGTATAACACACTATGACATATGTGGGGACTCTGGCCCACTATAAGTCACTCCATGACATACGTGGGGACTCTAGCCCACCGTATGGCACTTCATGCATGTGGATTTCTAGTTTCTTGATATCACCAGTTCACCATCGACACGGGACCTAGGGCATCAATAGACGGAAACACTATAGAGGGACTCCGTTCCCAATGCAAGTTAGCCGGCCGGACTCGATTTATTAACTAAAAGCATGATTCCAACGGATGAAACCAATCTCATCTTTTTCATTCTTTTACTTTTGAACACTTAATTAATTAAGCAGGGCTAAGCATTACTATGCATCTTTTAGAATAGGTAACAAGGAATATGGAAGTAAGACAGGTAATGCAGTTGGTGGGTTTTCACTCAACTCCTATTACTTAATGCAACATATCATAACTGAAGTGATAAAACTTTTATAAAATAGAATAGGGTTTGAATGCATCCGGGGCTTGCCTTGATGGTCGGGGTAGACGGTCTCGAGTTCCGGCTCAACCCCCAACTCTGGAGTCTGCTCTTCCTTGGGGTCTGGTGTGACAACGTTAAACTTTCCTGTTGACACTGTTTTTTGGCACGTGTCAATAAGGATCGGGAGACTAAACTAAATCGGCAAAAGGGTGGTTGTTGTTTAGCATTGCTTCTGACTTGATAATAGATGGTTGCCGATGAAGAGCATGTTGATCTGGATTATTGCCGATGGTGCTGAAAAGCTGATAGAGGATCGCTGCCGATGAGACAGAAAAGCTGTTGCCGACAAGATAGGCAGAAAGACTAGAAGGTTGTTGCCGATGCTAGGGATGTGCCGATAGGGAGATAACTTCATCATGACGGAAGCGGACAGAGGATCGGCAACACAGAGCTTATGATTTTTCGTATGGTAGTTTAAGTCCAACTCCTATACAAGTTTTATTTCTTTTCAAGAAATAGAGTTCGTATAAGGAATTAGTTTATTTCTTCTATATTTGAGCTCTACGTATTAAATTAGGACTCTTTGTTAGCAGAGTATAAATATATGCCGAAGGGCATTGTAATGGAGATCCAAGCATCAATAAACAAATCTACTTTTTATTTTACCTTTTCTAGTACTTTACTTTTCGACGACTTCGTCAAGTACCTTTTCTTTTTCAACGAGTTCTTTCAAGAATCGACGGGCTGCATCAACTTGATCTCCGGCGACCTTGCAGGTTCTGCGTCTACCGAGCACGATTCAGGCTTTGACTTCCGGGCATATCACTGTCGTCTCATTTGATCTGTTCAACAGTTATCGAATACCTTCTGAGCTTTGACGTCCGGGCGTATCGCTATCGTCTCGTTCGGATTTTATTCAAATTTATCATCCTTGTCGATTAACAGGTCAAATCGACTGGCATGCTTCGGATATCAATTTTGGGTATTAGCCCGGTGTGTTTGCAGATATAATTTTGCATCAACATTTCCGTTAACGAAAACTATACGGTACAATGATATGCTTCAACATGATAGAATGGTAAACATGATGCTTGATGGATACATGATCAGATTAGTGGTTTGAGTACAATTTTCCTTCATGATAAAGATGCAAGCCAACCAAAACATACTTACTAAGTTCATTAGGGTTAACTACATTATTTACGAAAGTCATTAAACACATGAAATAACGTTAATTAAGCCCTAATGACATGATCTAGGTAAGCACAAATAATTAATTAAAGTGTCAAAGGTCATTAGGGTTAATGACCCAGGGTCATCAATCAATCCCAAAGTCAAACAATTCCTATAATGATTAAACTTAATTAAAGGGGTTAATTAATAAATTAAAAACATAAAATAAAGGCATAAAAATTAAAGTTTTCTAATTAAGCTCAAAATTTTATTTTGAAAAGCTCTTGGCCTAATTAGATGGCAAAACAAATTTCAGAATTAAAAGCCAATTATTTTATTTATTAAAATCATTGAAGGTCCATTTTTCAATTAAAAGAGCTAATTTTAACTTGTGCAAAAAGTACTCAAATTTGACATTTCATATTTTTCCTAGGTAGATGACATCATAAAGAACATACAAAAAATTTACAGAATTTTTGGAGCTATATATGAATTACTATAATTTTCTAAAGAAAATAATATTTAAATTATTTTCTAAAAAAAGAAAAAAGAAAAAGGAAATTCCTCCGACGTTGACCGACGGCGGCCGGGTTTTGACCGACGATTGCTCGCCGATGGCGAGGTCTCCGGCGATGAGGTTTGGTCCTACGGGCTCAGCACAACAAGACAAAGCTCCTAGGCTAGCTAATGGAGCGGCGGGACGACGGCGGCACCCACGCCGGCGGCCATGGCGACGCGGCGGAGTGATTTCCGGCGACGGCGAGTGCACGGGCAGGTGCAGGACATCGATGCGAAGATGTTGGGCCAGAAAATGAAACCGTTGCTGGCCTCTAGCTCAAACGGCTACGCGCGCGGCGGCGCTGGCAAAGCCATGCCAGCGGCGAGCCACGGCGGCCGGACCCTACGGCGCAAGAGAGGTGAAATTGAGGGCATGGAGGGACGCAGGAGCTCACCACGGTTCTAGTGCGAATGCTAATGAATGCTCGGAGTGGCTGAAGCGAGCTGTAGTCGACGGCGCTAATGGCGGCGGCGCTCCGGCGGCAAGGTCTGCGTCACGGCGAGTTCTGTGCACCAACGAATGGGAAAAGGTGCGCATGAGGGGCAGCGAAGCACGAAGAACATGATAAGAGTGTTAAAGGAAAAATGTTTTCCACCTTGGCGGCGGCGGACGGCGAGGAAGCTCGCGGCGGCTCGACGACCGGTCGCGAGGAAGACGACGTCGTGCGGGCAGCTCAGACGGCGAGAGCGGGCACGAACTGGCTCAGAGGAAATGCAAGGTGAAGGTGGAGCTTATGGCAAGATCAATTGGATGGCCGTGCGTCGACGGCGATGAATTTTGCCCGTGGGGACGAGCTCGTCGGCGGTGGCGGCAGAGAAGAAAAGAGAAAGACGACGTACGGCCACGCCTATTCATAGGGCAGCGGCGAAGCATGGACGGGCGACACGGCGATGGCGAAGCTTCGCGTGTCCAGGAGCACGTTGGCGGTTGTGGCATGTGCGGCGGTGGACGGCGGCGCGGCTTGAGAAGCCGGCAATGGCGGCCGACGATAGGTCTCGGTGCTGTTCAAGAAAATTATAGAATTGCCACTTGTTTGAAATTACCAATTGCTCTAAAATTTATATAAGAACTTGAAAATCTCTAAAAATATCATTTGCATAACTTTTCAAGAGCTGCACTTTTCATTTAACTGGCATCCTCAAATTCTATTTGGATTTTGAAATATTAATTCAAATTCAAAAGGGGAATAAAACCCTAGAAACAAACATTTAAAATTACTTTTGATTTTTCAATAAAATTTGAAAATCTTCAAAACTAGGAAATGTTTAACTTTTCAAACCAAACCTTTTTCATATACAAAGTTTCTCTAAATTATGCATAATTTTTGAATTATGGTTTTAAAATCAAAAGGGGACAAATGCTGGAAAACTATATTTTTAAATTTATTTGAAATTATTTTGTGGAAACTTGAAAAACTTTATAAACCAACTTTGTAGCTCTTGTCAAGATCTACAAACTATCATTTTAGAGTATCCCCAAATTCCTTATAAATTTTGAGTTATAGAAAAGGGGACTTTTAAAACCGAATTCAAACTCGATTTGGTTTCTAATTTAATTGGTTGGTTATTAGTGATCACATACATCATCCAAGGATATTTTTAGGTCAATGACCCAATGACACCCTTGGTTGACCAAGTTGACCTTTGAAAAACATTTTATAGCTTTCCAATTTGAATTGCAAGACTTGGTAGTAAGCTTTCAAATCTAAATTCAACTCCAAATATGGAAATCATTTTTAGGGTTGGACTTAGATTTATACACTATGCTTGACATTAGTGTAAACACGGTTTACACCTCAAGTACATAGAATATAAATCAAGCATTTGAGATGACATTCGAAAGTAGGGTTTTATTATTTCTTGTGACAACACATTCCAGAAACACAATCAACCTATGAAATGTAAACTTGTTTTAGTTAATGAACATCAAGGTTGACCTAATCATGAATGCTTTGCAGTGCATATGATGGCATGGTAGGTTTTAGTTAATATAACACCAGAGGTGTTACAGCCTTTCCCCCTTAAAGAAATCTCATCCCGAGATTTAAAGATGTAGGTAAAG
>CM041636.1:1171622-1190337 GCA_023333625.1 Bothriochloa decipiens | reverse complement strand
TCCCGAGATTTAAAGATGTAGGTAAAGTAATGGAAAAGGAAATGTGTCAGGAAAACACACTTCAACTAATTACATAAGAGAAAAGGGTCTTTACAACTCACATTAATGAAGTTACAACTCATAGAGGGAATTATAACTTAGATAGAAGCATAGAATTCTGTGAAGTTCTCCAACAAGTAATCTTTCGATTCCCAAGTAGCTTCTTCTTCTGAATGTTGATCCCATTGTATCTTGTACCACTTAATGGTTCTGCTTCTAGTGACATGGTCTTTCTGATCCAATACTCGAATTGGATACTTAGAGTAAGTCAAATTAGGCTCAAGTTCAATTCCTTCCACATCAACAATCTTATCCAGCACTTGAAGACACTTCTTAAGTTGGGACACATGGAACACATTGTGTACAGCCGACAAATGTTCAGGCAGTTGTAGACGATATGATACCTTCCCAATTTGTGCCAAGATCTAAAATGGTCCAATGTAACGAGGTGCTAACTTGCCTTTAACTCCAAATCGAGTAACTCCATTCATGGGTGACACCTTTGGATACACATAATCTCCCTTATTGAACCACAATGGTCGACACCTTTTGTCGGCATAACTCTTTTGACGAGACTGTGCCACTTTCAAGTTTTGTTGTATCTGTTTAACCCTTTCTTCCATTTCTTTCACCAGATCAACTCCGAAGAATCTTCTTTCTCCAGGTTCAGACCAACTTAACAGAGTTCTACATCTGCGACCATATAGCGCTTCAAATGGTGCCATTTTGATACTTTTCTTGATAACTATTGTTATAAGAAAACTCTGCTAAAGGCAAACACTCATCCCATTTTTCTGGAAAATTAAGAACACATGCTCTCAACATATCTTCAAGTATTTGGTTCACTCTTTCGGTCTGACCTCCTATTTGTGAATGGTAAGCTGTACTGTGCAGAAGATCAATACCTAATGAATTATGCAATCGTTTCCAGAATTTATTGATGAACTGTGTGCCTTGATCTGACACAATAGTCTTCGGTACACCATGAAGATTAATGATACACTCAAAATATAATTTGGCATATTGCAAGGCCGAATTTGTACTTCGAACTGGAAGGAAATGGCGGACTTTCTGAGTCGATCCACTATGACCCAAATGGAATCGAAACCTCTTGCAGTCCTAGGTAGACCCACTATAAAGTCCATATTGATATCTTCCCACTTCCAAGCTGGAATAGGCAATGGCTGAAGTTCTCCTGTTGTCTTCAAATGTACAGCTTTAACTTTTTGACAGGTATCACATTGAGCCACATACTTAGCAATTTCTATCTTCATTTTAGTCCACCAAAATTTCTGTTTCAAATCATGATACATCTTATTACTTCCTGGATGAATAGAAAATTTTTAATTATGTGCTTCATCAAGGATCCTTTGATGTAAATCAGGAACTTTTGGTATGACCAGCCGATCCTTATACCCTAAGACATCTGCTTCATCAATTGTGAAACAAGAAACCTTCTCTTTTCTAACTTCCTTTTTGATATGTTTAATTCCCTTATTACTTCTCTGAGCAGCAATAATTTGATCTTTGAGTGTTGATTCAACCGTAATGTTGGACAAACTACCATGTTGCACCATTACTATACCCAACTTTTCTATTTCATGACATAGAGAAATGTATAGAGGTTTTACTGTCAAGCAATGGCAATGACCCTTCTGACTAAGAGCATCAGCAACTACATTTGCTCTACCAGGATGGTAATATATTTCCAAATCATAATCATTGATTAGTTCTAACCACCTCGTCTGTCTCATATTCAACTCATCTTGAGTAAAAATGTATTTCAAACTCTTATGATCACTGTAGATATTACATTTATTACCCCACAGATAATGTCGCCATATTTTCAATGCATGGACAATAGCTGCTAACTCTAAATCATGTGTTAGATAATGTTCCTCATGTTTCTTCAACTGTCGAGAAGCATAAGCAATAACTCTCCCTTCTTGCATTAACACACATCCAATACCAATGCCAGAAGCATCACAATAAACATCAAAAGGTTTCTCAATATTCGGCTGTGCTAAGACTGGAGCAGTGGTCATTAATTTCTTCAATTTTTGAAATGCCTCTTCACATTCAAGTGACCAAACAAACTTGACATCATTCTTTAACAATTCGGTTATGGGCTTGGATATCTTTGAGAAATCTGGTATGAAATGACAGTAATAACCCGCCATTCCCAGAAAACTTCAAACTTGATGCACAGTCTTTGGTGTTCCCAATCAAGTATATCTTGTACCTTGCTAGGGTCAACAGCAACACCTTTGTCTGATAAAACATGTCCAAGAAATTTTACTTCCTTCAACCAAAACTCACACTTGCTAAACTTAGCATACAATTGATGTTCTCTTAGACGTTGCAGAACAATTCTAAGGTGTTTAGCATGTTCTTCTTCACTCTTGGAATATATTAAAATATCATCAATGAAGACTACCACAAACTTATCAAGTTCTAGCATGAACACTGAGTTCATCAAGTACATGAAATAAGCGGGTGCATTGGTAAGTCCAAAAGACAAAACCAAATACTCATATAGACCATATCGAGTAGTAAAGGCAGTCTTTGGAATGGCTTCCGGGCGAATCTTAATTTGATGATACCTGGATCGAAGATCAATCTTGGAAAACACCTTTGCCTCTGCCAATTGATCAAAAAGCAAATCAATGCGGGGTAGAGGGTACTTATTCTTAATGGTTACTTCATTCAAGGGACGGTAATCCACACATAACCTCAAGCTTTTATCTTTCTTTTTCACAAAGAGGGCAGGACATCCCCAAGGTGATGAGCTAGGTCGGATAAAACCTTTATCCCGTAACTATTGTAATTGAGTTTTGAGTTCTGCTAACTCAGGTGGTGCCATCCAATAAGCTCTTCTGGATATTGGAGCAGTACTAGGTTTCAAATCAATTCTAAACTCCACCTTTCTATCAGGAGGTAAACCTGGTAACTCATTAGGAAACACATCTGGAAACTCACAGACCATGGGTATATCTTCGATCTCTTTCATAGAAGTGGCACATATCTTTTCAACAGTCCTCTTAAGAATTGGAAGCTGGATAAGAAGTTGAGATTTGCAATTAGGTATGTTCACTCTCACAGTTCTATTCAGGATGTCTATCACAACACCATGCCGTTTCATCCAATTCATACCTAGGATCACATCTATATCTTGATCCTTTAATATTATCATATTAGTGGGAAAAATATACCCACCCAAACATATAGGCACATCGTGTACCATTTCTTTAGTACACATACGCCCCCCAGGCGATTGTATAAAGAATTGTTCTTTTGTCCCCATTGTTGGTATTTCATGTGTCTTAACAAATGTACCATTGATAAATGTATGAGATGCACCAGAATCGAAAAGCAGAATTATAGGATTATCGGCAACAGGGAACGTACCCATCATGACAGGTTCTCCTTCTGGAATTTCTCCAACTTGAGTGTAAAACACCTTGCCAACCTTCTTCTCATTTTTATTCTTCTGCACATTCTGATTTTCTGCCTTATTCTGATTCTGTGGTTGCTGCTATGGTGCAAAAGCCCTAGGAACATAGGAATTGTACTGCCTCGAATGCGGGCAGTTCCTTGAGTAATGACCAGGCTTACCACAATTATAACATGGGAAGATTGGTGGCTAGAAATTAGGGTTACAAATACTAGGGGCATTCGGCTGTCGTGGATAAGAGAGGGTAGCAGCAGGACGGACAATTGTCTGTTGCTAGGCTTGGTATTGTGGTGGACGATAAGAAGGACGAAAATGATTTTGCGGATGATAGACTATCTTCTGGCACTTTTGATTGCCTCCAGAAAATCCCGATGTTACTGTTTTATTCTTCTTAGCTTCCATGTGTTGACGGTTCTTTTCTTCATAAGATATGGCAATATTTACCGTCTCATGGAAGGTAGCGTTTGGGTTTCCAGTCATCATTCTCTGAATCTTGCTATTCAGACCCCTGAGGAAACACTCCTTCTTCTTACGGTCAGTACTGATATGTTCAGACGCATATTGGGACAGGTGATTAAATTTGCCAAAATATTGCATCACTGACATATCACCTTGTCGCAGAGAAAGAAACTCTTCAAATTTTATAGTCATAATTCCCTCAGGAATAAAATGTACACAAAAAGCTTCATGAAACTCAGCCTAAGTAATATGGTGACCTTCAGGCTCAGCAGCAACAAAGTTAACCCACCAGGCTCCTGCAGTGCCTCTCAACTGCTGAGCTGCAAACATGGGTTTCTGATATTCGGTACACTCAATTAGTCCAAACTTTTGCTCCATAGTGCGGAGCCAATCATCTACCTCCATTGGTTCATCCACTTTGGTAAAGACAGGAGGACGTGTGTTGGTAAAATCCACATAGGTGGTCTCATTTCTATTATTCCGACCACGATTCCCCTGATGTGCATTTTGGTTCTGATTCTGGGCCATCATGGTGGTTGCATTGACTAAGGCCGCAACTGCATCGCCCAGGGTTGGCGGAACTGGTGGAGGATTTGGGATATCACCTCCATCATGAGATGGACCGGTAGCTTCATGATATCGAGTGTGAGCAGGCATCTGTTGATAAACAAACTATACTTTACTCATAAAACCTTATTGGATTTCATAAGCAGATATTACAGACGTACAACACACTTATAATACATTATTTTTGTTACAACCATCTGCACTCCGGCAAGACTTTCCACACCTACTAGGTTTCAAAAAGTAGGGAAAAGATATATTACACATCTCACTTTCCAAACTCTTTACTCCTCCTCCTCACTATCTTCCACTGGGATTAACTCCTCCTCTTCGGGATCCTCTTCCTCTTCAGGATCTTCTTCCTCTTCAGACTCTTCCTCCACTATATCTGGATCTTCTTCTTCAACAAGATCCTCTTCATTTTTATTTGCTACACCCATCTGGTTTTCTTCTTCCTCATCGATGACATCATCATCAATGGACTCTATTTCTTCAGGGTCTTCCTCTTCCTCATCTTGACCCATCACAAGACCAAGATCATCTTGGGCTGCCTATCGTTGATATTCAGGATCCAACAGGTTATTCAGCCTTACACACTCATCATCAGCTTCCTCAACATACTCCTCCAACTCTTCCATGTAATCCTCAAGTTCTTGCACATGACCATTCACTGCATCTTCTCATGCCCAAGCATCATTCCTTTGATGCTTCATATACCTCCGGGATCGTCTTAACTGAGTAATCTTAGGGGCCTCTTCGATCCTATCGTCTTCAGCCCTCTCCAACTCGGCCCTAAGTCATGCTATTTTAGCTTGCGGATCTAGATTGGGATTGTTACTGCTTTCACCAATCTCGTATCTGGGGGCTAGTTGATGTCGAGGTACCCCCTTCGGTGTAATACCCTTACGAGGAGTTTGCTTGGTAAGGGCCATCCTGAAGAAAGGTAGTTCATAAAGAATGAGGATAGCTAGGGAGAAATCTAAAGGTTAGCATGAATAGGATTGACACTACTTAACCCAAACCACTTTAAGGGGAAGATAATTAAAATAGGTTAATTAAACATGATGCATGAATCAAACTTACGATCTAAATATAAAAGATTTTTAAGGTAACACATACAATAAGGTAACTTTTATAACATAGGGCAATATAGTATGCTATTCCATCACCATACTTTTAAATAAGAATAAGGGTTGATAGAAAGAATCATAGATAAGGAATTAAGCAATTTGGACCCAAAATAGTTAAGTTAAAATTATTTGACTCAAAACTGTTGAAGTTTTCACAAAAGAACACTACAACAACTCTTTTTAAAAACGATCCAGCTCCGATACCAGCTGTGGCAGAACCTTCTAAATCCTATGGCCCACACGCATGATTATTGTCTAAACAGACTCCAAATAACCATGAAGGTGTTCCATAAAACTTAAAAGGTCTGTCGGGTAAATCCTGAATCATCCATGATTCTCCGAGCAGGATCAATCATTACAAAGAGACATTGCAGTATTACAATAGTTTTATACAAATAATATACATCGAAGTAAAATAGCGGAAGGATTGCAATAACATAAGTTTACAAACCATTTACAAACCATAAGTTGGATTATTACAAACCATATAGCAGTGGAATAACAATATAACTTATTACATCAACCTTGATTATATGCTCTGCCCAAGAGCGAGATATCCTATTCGTTGTCACTTTCCTCGATGACTGTCACGCAGCAGGATGCGAAGCATTCTTGCCCATGAGGCTCACCTGCAACAAGGGTTCAACAAACCCTGAGTACAAAAGTCCTCAACAAGACTCCCGACAAAAAAGAAGGGTGAAGATTCAGGAAATGCAGGCTAGAGGGATAAGGTAGGGCTTGCAGGAGAAAAGAAATTTTGCGAAAAAGCTTGAAAGAAAGGAAAATGGTCTTGCTCAAGATCAAAATTACCAACCAACTTCCTTCTTAAACCTTAATCATCATTCAAGTTATTACTACGATGATGAACACCGATCGATTCTTCTTCTCCGAGAAGCAACGGTGATTTGAATCCATTTTATATACCCAGCTGGGACCTAGGTCACTGATATACAGGAGACTATAACTCCTAAGCATATCAGATGAACCGATATACTGAGATAACAACCGCAGCCATATATCACCACATGATACATGTGAACACTTCGACCCAGTGTACCGATATACATGGGAACTTAAACCCACAGTATAACACACTATGACATATGTGGGGACTCTGGCCCACTATAAGTCACTCCATGACATACGTGGGGACTCTGGCTCACCGTATAGCACATCATGCATGTGGATTTCTAGTTTCTCGATATCACCAGTTTACCATCGACACGGGACCTGGGGCATCAACAAACGGAAACACTATAGAGGGACTCCGTTCCCAATGCAAGTTAGCCGTCCGGACTCGATTTATTAACTAAAAGCATGATTCCAACAGATAAAACCAATCTCATCTTTTTCATTCTTTTACCTCTGAACACTTAATTAATTAAGCAGGGCTAAGCATTACTATGCATCTTTTAGAACAGGTAACAAGGAATATGGAAGTAAGACAGGTAATGCAGTTGGTGGGTTTTCACTCAACTCCTATTACTTAATGCAACATATCATAACTGAAGCGATAAAACTTTTATAAAATAGAATAGGGTTTGAATACATCCAGGGCTTGCCTTGATGGTCGAGGTAGACGGTCTCGAGTTCCGGATCAACCCCTAACTCCTGAGTCTGCTCTTCCTTGGGGTCTGGTGTGACAACGTTAAACTTTCCGTTAACGGAAACTATACGGTACAATGATATGCTTCCATATGATAGAATGGTAAACATGATGCTTGATGGATACATGATCAGATTAGTGGCTTGAGTACAACTTTCCTTCACGATAAAGTTACAAGCCAACCAAAACATACTTACTAAGTTCATTAGGGTTAACTACATTATTTACGAAAGTCATTAAACACATGAAATGATGTTAATTAAGCCCTAATGACATGATCCAGGTAAGCGCAAATAATTAATTAAAGTGCCAAAGGTCATTAGGGTCAATGACCCAAGGTCATCAATCAATCCTAAAGTCAAACAATTCCTATAATGATTAAACTTAATTAAAGGGGTTAATTAATTAATTAAAAACATAAAATAAAGGCATAAAAATTAAATTTTTCTAATTAAGCTCAAAATTTTATTCTGAAAAGCTCTTGGCCTAATTAGATGGCAAAACAAATTTCAGAATTAAAAGCCAATTATTTTATTTATTAAAAATCATTGAAGGTGCATTTTTCAATTAAAAGAGCTAATTTTAACTTGTGCAAAAAGTACTCAAATTTGATATTTGATATTTTTCCTAGGTAGACGACATCATAAAGAACATACAAAAAAATTTACAGAATTTTGGAGCTATATATGAATAACTATAATTTTTTAAAGAAAATAGCATTTAAATCATTTTCTGAAAAAAGAAAAAGGAAAAAGGAAATTCCTCCCGACGTTGACCGGCGGCGGCCGGGTTTTGACCGGTGATTGCTCGCCAACGGCGAGGTCTCCGGCGATGAGGTTTGGTCCTACAGGCTCAGCACAACAAGACAAAGCTCCTGGGCTAGCTAATGGAGCAGCGGGACGACGGCGGCACCCACGCCGGCGGCCGTGGCGGTGCGGCGGAGCTCGGGCGCGGCGGTAAAGCTCACCGGAGTGATTTGCGGCGACGGCGAGTGCTCGGGCAGGTGCAGGACATCGATGCGAAGACATTGGGCCAGAAAAAGAAACCGTTTCTGGCCTCTAGCTCGAACGGCTACGCGCGCGACGGCGCTGGCAAAGCCATGCCGGCGGTGAGCCACGGTGGCCGGACCCTGCGGCGCAAGAGAGGTGAAATTGAGGGCATGGAGGGACGCAGGAGCTCACCACAGTTCTAGTGTGCATGCTAATGAAAGCTCAGAGTGGCTGAAGCGAGCTGTAGTCGGTGGCGGTGCTCTGGCAGCAAGGTCTGCGTCACGGCGAGTTCTGTGCACCAACGAATGGGAAAAGGTGCGCATGAGGGGCAGCGAAACATGGAGAACATGATAAGAGTGTTAAAGGAAAAATGTTTTCCACCTTGGCGGCGATGGACGGCGAGGAAGCTCGCGGCAGCTCGACGACCAGTCACGAGGAAGACGACATCGTGCGGGCAGCTCAGACGGCAAGAGCGGGCATGAACTAGCTCAGAGGAAACATAAGGTGAAGGCGGAGCTTATGACAAGAGCAATTGGATGGCAATGCATCGACGGTGACAAATTTTGTCGGCGGGGACTAGCTCGACGGCGGTGGCGGTAGAGAAGCGACGGTCGGCCACACCCATTTATAGGGCAGAGGCGAAGCACGGACGGGCGACATGGCGATGGTGAAGCTTCACGCGTCCAGGAGCATGCTAGCGGCCGTGGCATGGGCGGCGGTGGACGGCGGCGTGGCTTGAGAAGCCGGGGATAGCGGTCGACGATAGGTCTCGGTGCTGTTCAAGAAAATTATAGAATTGCCACTCATTTGAAATTATAAATTACTCCAAAATTTATAAAAGAACTTGAAAATCTCCAAAAATATCATTTGCATAACTTTTCAAGAGCTACACTTTTCATTTAACTGGCATCCTCAAATTCTATTTGGATTTTGAAATATGAATTCAAATTCAAACGGGGAATAAAACCCTAGAAACAAACATTTGAAATTACTTTTGATTTTTCAATAAAATTTGAAAATCTTCAAAACTAGGAAATGTTTAGCTTTTCAAACCAAACCTTTTTCATATAAAGTTTTTCCAAATTATGCAGAATTTTTGAATTATGGTTTTAAAATCAAAAGGGGACAAATGCTGGAAAACTATATTTTCAAATTTATTTGAAATTCTTTGTGGAAACTTGAAAAACTTTATAAACCAACTTTGTAGCTCTTGTCAAGATCTACAAACTATCTTTTTAGAGTATCCCCAAATTCGTTATAGATTTTGAGTTACAGAAAAGGGGACGTGTATATGATACAGCCCGAAGGTTTTGTTGATCCAAATAATGCTGCAAAAATATGCAAGCTTAAGAAATCTATTTATGGGTTAAAGAAAGTATCTCAGAGTTGGAACATTCATTATGATGAGGTCATCAAAGGGTTTGGCTTCCATCAAAATGAAGAAGAACCTTTTGTTTACAAGAAGGAAAGTGGGAGCGCTGTGGTGTTTCTAATCTTGTATGTGGATGACATACTGCTAATCGGGAATGATATTCCAATGTCAATCCATAAAGACTTCACTAAATAATAGTTTTTCTATGAAGGATTTAGGAGAGGAAGAATACATTTTGGGCATTAAGATCTATAGAGATTGGTTGAGAAGGCTAATAGGATTAAGCCATGATACATACATTAACAAGGTGTTGAAGCGGTTCAACATGAAATAGTCCAAGAAAGGGTTCTTGCCTGTGTCACATGGTATGCGCTTCAGTGATAAGCAATGTCCTTCCACTGATGCTAAGCGCAAGCACATGAGCAAGGTTCCATACACTTTGGCTGTTGGTTCCATCATGTATGCCATGATAGGTACTTGCCCAGATGTTGCATATGCTCTAAGTGTTGCGAGCAAATACCAAGCTAATCTACATGAGAGTCACTGGACGCTGGTTAAGAACATTCTTAAGTACTTAAGAAGGACTAAGAATGTGTTCCTAATCTATGGAGGTGAGGAGGAGCTTGTTGTAAACAGTTATTCTGATGCTAGCTTCCAAACTGACACAGATGATTCACTATCTCAATCAAGTTCTAAGTTCATAATAAATGGTGGTGTAGTAAGTTAGAAGAGTACATTGCGGCTGCTAGAGTTGCAAAGGAAGTTGTTTGGTTGAGGAGATTCCTCATTGAACTTGGTGTGTTTCCGAATGCATCGGACCCATTGAATTTACATTGTGATAACAATAGGGCGATTGCATAGGCTAAATAGCTTAGGGATCACCACAAGAACAAACATGTACTCCAAAAGTTTCATCTCATTCAAGAGTTTGTGAAATGAGAAGAGATCAAACTGTGCAAGATACATACAGATTTGAATATAGCAGATCCTTTGACAAAGGCTCTTCCACAGCCTAAGCATGAGGCGCACATGAGGTCTATCGAGATTAGACATCTTAGAGATTAACTCTAGTGCAAGTGGGAGACTATTGGGAATATTCCCTAGAGGTAATCATAGAGATGATAATATTTCGTTTGTATCTATGACATGTATTAAGTGTTCATTGAATATCCATTATAGACAACTTGTATTAATTGACAATTATGTGTTTTGTGGAACTCTTTACTTGTATGGTTATTCTAAAGTAGTCCCTGGTCAGCGTTCTTGTGAGAACACACTTGAATATTAGACCAGCACATGTATTAGTTGATAGCTATGTTTCACAAGTCATGGACATGGAGATGTCGAACTAATAATGTGGGCACATGTGAGACATGTAGGCTGGACTGACCCAATATGAGAAAGTCTCTATTCGCATCATGTACATTATGTCCTTAGACTTGAGACTATGGTATGTACTCAAGATGTGAAACAGCCTACTTAGGGACTGTCAAACGCTGCTCTATAATAGGGTAGTTATAAAGGTGGTCTTCGGGTGGTCGGGAAGCATGCTGTGAGACGTAGACAGTCAAGATGGAATTTGCCCCTCACTATGTGAGGGAGATATTACTATTACTGGATCACTCAAGTGATTGGATCAACAAATGCATGGTCGTGCTTGGGTTATGTGTTAACCCACGAGTTGAACCATATATCGAGTGGCAAAGGGAAGAACTTATACGTGGTCATAGTGGTTCGTCTGATATGATATTTGCATATGCATAGGAGTTGTCATGCCTTGCTAGAGGCCGCTCTCAACTATTGGGCAAGTAAGAGTACCCGACCCATGTCTATGCATGCGTGAACCCATAGGCTTGCATGCTTAAGGGCTCGAAGCCTAATTCAGGTTGGACCCGAGTTACTCAAGGCTTAGGGTTTCCTGATGGGCCTCCAAGTCGGTGTCACGTAGGAATGCCTATATATAAGCAAGGGGTAGGGGCGAGGCAAGGTGCATCCACTTGATCTATTTAGCCACCGTCGCCCATCCCACGCTCATGCCTTTGCTCCCCGTGGACCTAGCAGTCTAAAAGTGCAACGCTTCTCCCCGCACATGTGGGACTCCTTGGAGGTGTTACATCTGTATCACTTGGATGGATCACGGCGATCATCATGGTCGGGACTGGTCGGCGACTGGTCAGTGCTGGTCGGCATCTGCTCGGGAACATCCTCGGATGATCCGTGAGTGAAGGATGTACTTGACGGACGACCACCCAACTGCATGGCACTGCTACGACGCATTCGACTACATCGAGTCTTTTGCTGCACCTGCCTATATCTGGCAGTAGATCATGGTTTATGAGGTAGGAAAGTTTTGTTTTCTAGCTAGCATAGCACCTTTATAACCCTTCATTGATGCGGGAAGACTACGACGCGTATGGAGTAGATGGGGCATGCAGGCCACCTAGCACACACCACCCTGCACCATGCCACGCCGGCTCGCCTATCAGTGCGAGTCTATGTGGCTCGTGCACAGGCTCTTCCAGCCACCTCACCCTGGCTTGTCGTGGCTTGCACATGGCCAGCTGGTGCCACTGCCCGCGGAGCTCACGTCCGCCCTGCCTCAGATCACTGCGGGCTCGCCATCGTGTGCGGAGCTTGTGCACAATCGTCACCAGGGCCACCCACGGAGGTCGCGTTGCTCCCGTCCTCACTCCACGCACTTGCTCCGCCAATGCTGTCCTCTCCACAGCGGGCAGGGTCAAGCCATGCGCCACCGAGATGACGCTCATCCTAGATGCCCACTTCATCAATGTGCTCACGGTGTACTTGTGTGTGCCAATGAAGGAGCTGCATTTCTCTGGTTTGAGTTCACGGTACATGCAACAGATGGAGCAGAGGATCTGGTGAAGACTTATCTAGACCCAAGGGCAGAAATGATGCATTGTGAATGATGATTTCTTGACACAATATCCAAAGTTATAGAAACTACTACTAGTTTCTGCATTGTAAATGCCCTAAGCAAGAATTAGGCAAGGGCTATATATGATAACACATGTTGGTGCACTGTCTTGCGACAACAAAGTATCCACCAGGCACTACAAGAAATGTGTTATCTTTTGACATTTAATAAATGTCATAGTACCTATAAAATGTCTTGGGTCACCATTTATGACACCAAGTTGACAAAAATCAAATGTCAAAAGATGAGCGTCTATAATGACAACTTATGACATTTAAGTGTTCATGTCATAACATTATGACATTGATTTTGAACATCATAACCATTTGTGATATCTACTTTCATGTCACAAGTTTTTTGATCTTGCTAGGTGGCCAATTGCATATGGCCCAATATTTATATGGACAGACCGAGACCCACAAAATCAATCCAGAATAACATTATGTCTGCCAAATGATATATTTCATTCATGACCAAATCCACAAGTTCACAAGTCATACGTCAACATACTTATTACATTCATTATAAACACCAAACTACTTTGTTCAACAAGTGACCTTAGTCACAAAGGGATCTCAAATAAAATAAACAGATGCAAATTTCACATCCCTATTTGACCTTGAACTAATAGTTTAACTGACAGTGCATAGCTAGTTTTTCGTGGTGTCAGGAGCAAATACCTTATAATGCTTGTTGGCGCTTCTGAGCATCAGCACAAAAGTCCATAAGCGCACGGAAATACCGTTGTAGCACTTCACCCACGAGTATTTAGGATATTGTATTTTCCCAGAGGAATGGTTTAAGTTAGTAGACTCTTGGCTAGTTGACCCTAGAAAAGGTAGAAGGGATAACTTGGGTGGAGATGTTTTACTAAGGCTAGAAACGCTAAGTGATGATAACTTTCCCACTACTTACTTGTTTCAGGCACTGACGCACTTGGTCTGCCAAGCGATATCAGTTTCTAGCTCTACTCCATGTCCGGACATGGGGGAATGCTGGTACGAGTGAATAGGGCTATCACTACCTACCCGTCTACCCCTCTACCCATGGGACACGTAGCATACGAAGGTAGACTGCAACCTAGACACCACGTCTATGAAGGTGACTACAACTCTAGCGTTGGCCAGAAACTTCCATCTCTATCAGGAGTCCTCTACTAGAGCATTCGCCCAAAGTACGAACGGCGATCCAACAAACAAGTAGTGTAACAAAAATAACTCTCTTAATGCATCAAAACCAAAGTGGAGCATGAACTTCTTACTTCTAGTAGCAAGATGATCGTAGAGGTACAAGCTAGGGCGAGAGACGACAAGTCCAGCACTTCATCCACCCGAGGATAGAACTGCTTCGACTTCGCTTCTACTTCTCTAACTCTTTCCCTCTCTCTCACAACCTTGATCTAGTCTAGCTAAAAGCTAAGCTAATGGAAAATGTGGCACCTCTCCTTCTTCTTTTCTATTGTATCATGTTCTATTAATGGAGGGAGAGGGTCCTCTCTTTTATAGCTACATAGGACGGTTTCGGCTGAGGTATACATGGAAGGAGGTGAAACCGCCTATGGGATACCACCATCGAACCGCCAGAGGAGCCTGGGCCCGGGCACGCCATCTGGGGGGCGGCCGGTCCCAGGGGTGGTCGGTTGGATGTTGGGCCTGCACCTCCCCTGTGGTTATGATCTGGTCCAGTATGATGTTGAGGTGGGCTTCCTCTACATCTTGTGGTTGCGCCTTTTCTGAAGATGATTTCTAAAGTGCGCTTTCTTCATGGTTTTTGTGCATTTCCACGTGTCGGTCCTGCAAGTAAAGTATACACCAAAACTTGTAAAAATGTTAGTTATAAAGCCCTACCTACTATTTATTTTAGTAACATGTTGGTGGTAAAAAGTGGTCTTTAAGGACCGCCAACAATGCTAGATCTTTCTTCCATATCCTGTAGACACAACACATCAGAAGCAACCATCACTTGTTGAAACAAATAAAAAAAGTCAAAAAGGGACTTTTGTCACACCCCAAAATTTCAATTTTGGGATGCGAACCAAAAACACTAAATAAACTAAAGGATTTACTAATTTCCTTAAAATTAGCCAAGACTTTATTCTTTTGTTATCATTATGAAATGATGAAAAGTGTGGCTTTAAAACTTTTATGAAGATAATAAAGATGGGTTTGTGCTTGGTGCCTTGTTTTGTTTTGCTGGTGTTTGAAAAAGAATTTCTAAAACCTGAGAAAGACATGGCTAGGTTCTTTTCGTGTTTGAAAATAAAGCTTTGAAAACCCAAGTTTGCCTCAAGAAGGTTTTGGAAAACGTTTTCAGAAAAACTCTTTCTCTTGCATAGATAGAGAGAGAGAGAGCCTTTCCTTTCCCTCTATAGTGTTGACCATCGCTCTAGTAAGACACCATCCTCTGCCTAGCTCTAGCAGGCCTAGTTCAGTCTCTAGATATCCCTGGCTTACCCTAGCCTATCCTGGCCCAACCTAGCTCGTTCTGGTCTATCCTAGCCTTAACTGGCTAGCCCTAGTCGGCCATGGCCACCCCGGCCAGGCTAGCAGTAGCCGCAGCCGGCCACCAGTGAACAAACTTGGCCATCAGCCGCATAGTAAGGTCAGCAGCAGTACGGTCTAGCAACCCTTTGCTATTCTCAAGGCATCCTAGCTTGCTTTGGCCAACCCCTACATAGCTTGATCCACACCTGGCCTCACACAGCCTCATCTGGCCAACCACAGCCAGCTACAGCCACATGTGGCCACTCTCAGCCGGCCACGGTCAATTTTGGCCGGCCATAGCCAGCACTAGCTTGGCCACAATGGCCACAAGTAGTCATCGCCTCCCCCAGCCACCTCGGGCCCTCTCTGGCCATCCCTGGCCAAGCCCGGCCACATCCAGCCGGCCATGGCCAAATTGGGCTGGCCATAGCTAGCCAGCCCGGCCACCAGCGGCTATAGGTAGCCGCAGCCAGGCCAACGGGCAAAGCCCAGCGGCTTTAGCCCAATCAGTTCCCTGCCAGCTATAAAGAGGGCAAGCCACGGCCCCTTAGCCAACCCTAGCCGCACACAGCCAACCCTAGCCGGCCACAGCCAGCCGCTGCCGGCCACAGTCGGCTGCTGCCGGCCGGCCAAGTCCCGGCTGAGGGCCGTGGTCCTCCATCTCCCGCGCACCGTTTCTGGCCGCCACCGGCCGCATCTGGCCACCGCTGCCGGCCGTAGCGGGCCGCAGTCGGCCGCAGCCGGCCGTGACAGCCCGCAGCCGGCCGTAACAGGTCGCCGTAGGCCGTAGCAGGCCGCAGTCGGACGCCACCGGCCGTCCAGCAGGCCAGGGCCGAGGCCCCTTGCCTCCGGTGCTGGTGCAGCGGCACCATGGCTGCAATGGCCACGATCTTCAACAGCCAGAGGTCGAAGATGATGGTAATTACGAGTCTGCCACCCAGCAGTTATTTACAGATTTGCCATCGATCGTATTATCTCCGCCGTTTCACGTTTTAACTCCGATTTGGTCCGTTCAAATTTTGTTAGATTCATAATTTTATAATCTACACAGTGGTGCTACTTTTGAAGTATTTTGGAAACTTTATATTTTTAGTCTATATTTAAAATATTTATTTATCTATAGAAAATCTTTGAAAATTCATATCTTCGCCGTTATAACTCCGATTTCGGTGAACTTGACGTCTGTGTGATCGTAGAAGCGAGTAGAATAGTTTTATAACCTTTTTATTCTGTTTTGATGACATTGATGTACTGTTCCTCTAATAGCCCTTTGTTTGCTTTGTGTATGTATGCTCGATTGGATTGTCTGTTGTTAAATGTTAATGTCGAGTTCAGACGGTGAGGTTTTGCTGAGCAAAGCTATTTTGAGGATCAGCAGGTCAGCAAGACTTTGTAAATCAAGGCAAGTATAGCATGGATCATCCTTGTTACCTATTCACTATAAATAATAATTCATTCGCATATGTCTTTGATGACTTAAAGATTATAACTAGCTTTGATATCCTGATTCCTTGAACCTTTCGGGTTGTATTGGGTAGTTATGATGCTAGTGCTCTAATGGTCATGATCTTATAACTTGATGTGTGTTATGCTATCAACGAAAATGATGACTTTTAACAAACATGGGCCCTTGTCTGTAAGTGATTTATCATGAAGAATCCATACAGCTGTGAGGGCTATATGACTCTGGCTCTAGTCACTTGTAGGCCCTTTTCTAGCTAGTTAGTGGTCTGAAAGTTGGGGTATAGGACTGCCTCTGTCCTTATGAGTATAGCCAGGAAGGATTGTGCCATATTGGAAGGGGGGTTTCTACACACAACGTATTTCCGTATCTCTAATTGGTTAGGAGAACCTATAGGAAGCTTTATTTGTTTTGTGGTGGTTTGGAAGTTATAAGTCCACTCAGTTGTAAAACATGACTCATAGTGAAAGTGTACACCTCTGATCAGAGTTTAAATCAATATATTATCCGTGCCCTTCGGTTAGTACGGCCTTGACACATTTACAAAAGATAATGGTTCTCAAATTGTTAATGTGTGCATCTTAATGTCGTTATTGCTACACACTGGTTAATGTTATTTTGATCATGAGAATATGGGAATTTTCACTACCTTGATGCTATGCTTCAATATGATTAACTTATAAAAGCTAAATGCAGTCAAACCGTGTCAGTTTATTTGAGCCTCATTAACCCATGTTATGTTTGTTGAGTACGGTTGTGTACTTACGCTTGCTTTACTTTCAATTTTAGAAAATCCCGGATGGGTAACAGATGAAGGTTGGAATGAGAGCTATCGTGATGATTACTAGGCTTGATATTCACCAGTTGACGTATCCCTGTGTGGAGCTTCCGCAATAAAGATATCTTGGTTATTTATTGTTTATGCGCAATACTCTGTAATAAATATTGGTACGCTATGTAATAAACAGGGTGATGATACTCTTTGTAATTTGTCATCCTATATGTGCGACTGTTCCTGGGGCGCATATAAGGCTATTTATGTATTCTACTTTTATCCTTAAAAGTGGAGTGTGATAACTTTACATGTGTAAATCAGAAAGAAATCCAGTAACAACAATACTTTCTAAGTCCTGCATTTCCAGGAAATACACGTGCCCAAGAGGCCAAGACTACAAGAGACACTGGCAGGATTTCCAACAATCATTACACTACCAATGCATGATAAAGATACTTGAAAGATACTATAATGCATACTACTAGTACTACGTATAGTATAGTAGGACTGTACACGTAGATGCACTGCACATGTATCTGAGCCAATAAATGTGCACTGCACATGTATCAAAATGATAATTATGGCTTCAGTTTTCCTTTGATTCAATTGCTAATTTAAGATGGGCTCTGTCCAATTAAATCCAATTATTTGTCTGTAAAAAGGAAAAAAGTGTCGATGAATAAACAGTTGGGCATTTTTTTTTATAACATTGCCAAGAAAATTGATAGTGGCACACGTGAAAATTAAGAAAGTTTAAAGTAGGAGTTGTGGTGCAGAACCAAATAAACTCGTAACAAAATATAGATCTTGAGGTCAGGGTCACATGCATAATAAAGCAAGTAATGGCTCTTTGGCAGTCTGTTTACTGATCCACCACCCTATTGTATCATTGCAATTGATTTTTGTTAGCCTGACCTTTTTGCGTACTTTGCACCCCTAATTCATGCGTCGTGGCATCATATGCTTTTAAATAGAAGTTAAAATTTGGGCCAAAAGCAATTCGTAGGCACGTTATGTGTAATCATTCGTTTACCTGATCCGTCAGTGTGGTCTACGCCTCCGTGGAGCATCCAAGAACAAATTGTTGGTCAAGCAAAAGCCAGAAATATTGTTCTGTAAGGCCTATAGGCTAAAGCCCCGGTTCTTTCAAGGCATAAAGAAATTCCGAGGCAGACATGGGTGGCCAAATGACTTAGCTAATAATAAATTATTAATTTCGTGCCCCTCTAGTGTGAAGAAGTGCTGACATGTGTGAATCTGTCTGTATGTGCGAAGCTGTCTTTATGTGTGAATCTTTGATATTGTTATTATTGTGTTTCCTAGTATGCCATATCGTGATCGACTTGGAGCTGCCTTGTGATACGCATTCGCATAGGTGCACATTTGGATAGTGGATGTGTAACACTCTGGTGTTAAGCATGCATAATCAATTGCATTCTTAAGC